>JAGDYQ010000041.1:3014844-3295037 GCA_021962125.1 Bulinus truncatus
CTAGATATGTCAGAGCCCATTGCAATGACAGGTGTGGATGATATAATTACCTCCCCTCCCATCTCCCCGCAGCGAACGGGCAATGTACTTAAGTAAATTATAAGGAACTAGCCGTCCCGCGTCGTAGCATACGCCGCCTTATCAATCAATATAATTAATGTAATAATCGTTTTTTTTTTATTTTGTTGTTTACATATTTTTAGTTAATTCTTTGTGTGCCTTGATTCTCGATAAGCTGCCAGACTGAATTCTCTGTATTGGTTTTATATATTAATGCCTTTTTTGTAAGATCATGATTTTTTAAAAATTATAATCTTTTTCATTCAGTTTCTAACAAACATATTTCGGGTGGTGGGTGTTTTATTTTTTTTTGTTCCCTTTGTGTCTGCCTCAATCCACCCCCTTACCCCATCACACTTTAGTGTTATTTGATGTAACATTTTTTTTCATTCAAGTCTTGGCAGTCTCTGCTTTGTATTTTTTAGACTTGCATAACACAGCATAAGATTCTTTTCGTCTAACCTTCATCATACAGTACCTACACTATTCAGTACATATAGATATTATTTATTATTTTCTTGTAATGCGTACATATTTTGAAACAGTTAACATTTGTTTGTAAAGCGTCATACACATTTATAATTTACTTAATAGTGATTTTCCCCAAAGCAGCAGCGCAAAGAAATCAAAACAAAAGATTCCACCATACCTAATATTTTATTATCTACACTTCAACGTTGAAAGATTGGAAATTAGTTAAATACTACTTTCTTTACACGTAGATGTATTATTAAATGTGTTTTTTTACAATAATCAGTTGACATTCTAATGTTATTTTATGTACATCATTCCCTCATTTTCCGTTGTCTAGACATGAAATCAGAAAACTACGCAAGATTTGCTTTCTGTGATGTATTTGGAAACACGCTTGCTTGCTTGCTGCTCTCAACCCCCCCCCCCTCATTTTTCACTATAAATAGTCCTGCGCGCCGTCGTTGTCGCTTTATATATATATAGATGTTCAACTCGATATCCAGAGTTGACCTAGTTCTGACCTTGAGTAATTTAAACTCCAATATCGACTGAAGATACAAATGGTGGTGGGAGGGGGTGAGAAAAAAAGTACGAGCAACGTTTTCACCTCGTCACGTGATGTGGGATGTTGTTCTGCTCGTGTACAATAGGTGGGTGCGATACAGTCATTTAGGAGAAAGGTAGGATGAATGATACACGGAAAATGTCTCAAATATAGTCTGTAACAGGGGACAAGATAAATCAATAAAATTGGTATAGGCTACTCTTATCTTTTTTCGTAGTTTTTCCTTAAATTTATGACTAACTGGAAGCATAGCATGTTACGCTTTTGAAAATGTTTAGTTTTTCTGACCACCTGAAAAAACTATTTTGTTTTTGATGCCAATTTAAATCAGGTGGGTCTGGAAATCAAAACCGTTTTTTTTCAGATGGGTCTATAAAACAAAACACTTCTATAATTCGTCACGGAGTTTTAAAACCAACGAATCAAATAAATATAGTTTAATTATCATCGAATTAAAAAAAGTGTAAAGGAAACTATTTTCAATCTCTTACATTTTATTATAACTTTCAACATAAGTATAACTAGATTTAATAATGTTTTCTCGCAATTAACACTCGTCTCTTTTGTCATCTTTCTTTTCACAATACAATTTTAGGTCAATTAACTTTGAGGATGTTTATCGTTGTTTATTGTTCCTTGATCTATTGATGCAGTTTTTTGAGAGCTTTAAAAAACTTGAGTTTCTTGAGATGAATCTGCTTCTCTCGTCTGCTTTTGCTGCAGGCAACGTATTGTTTGGCCATTTCTAACAAGTGTTGGGCGTGATTAATGTAATTTCCACAAAATGGAACTTTTCGATTCTCATTTCCCTTTAACTGTGAGAAAATAGTTGTGTAACTCACCGACTCTTCGCAAAATATCCGATTTTTATCTGCGTAATGGGCTTCATGTAAGAGTACAGATAAAACTTCACATAAGTCGTTACATCTTCTGTCCAGAACAATGATTCTTTCATACGGAGTATGCTCAAAAACTCTTAAAAACCATGCCCAAAATATCGTCTCAACCAAGGGTTCTGCCGTCATTAGAACATCAGTCAGGGCATGGACTAAATTGATTTTGTCCTCATAAGGATGACAGACATCTTGACGGTCACTGCTAGTTACTCTTCCTCCCTATCAAAATATAACAAACAACATTATCAACACACAGTGGCGCAACCAGCAAAAAATGCTGGGGGGGGGGGGCTCACATATAGAAAAAAAATGGGGGGTGGGGCTCAAATATAGAAAAAGAGACAGTTTATACAGTAAAATATGTACGATGATACCGGGTAGAGGGGGCCCGCCCCCCCCCCGGTTGCGCCACTGTCAACACATGTAAATCTAATTATAATAATGAACACAATGTATATTTGTATTCCAAATAAAATAGAGTATTTTGTTTAGCAGATATCTTTAAATGTACGTGTGGCTATGATACGAAAAGATACAACGAGACTGGGGAGAATATATCGGCCAGTGACCTTAAATGATGTTTTTATTTTATTTGTCTTTAAGGATTTCTATTACACTGGGTTAAAAAAAATTTTGTTCCTCTGAATTTTTTTAAAAGTTTCTAATAGATTTTTTATGCTGATTTCAAATCTGCAATAATTTTTTGTCTATCATCGACCGTTCCCAAGATATCAACAATCTCATGATTTGAGTTTTTTATAATGGCAATATAGTTATATAGCTAGCTGTAAAATTCTTTTATTCGAAACATTTTAATACAAAGCAATGTTTAATTGTCACAAATTGTTAGTAATGATATATTTGCATATCATGATCATGATACATTGGACTGCTAGTTGCGTAACGTTTAGTGCATAATTGCAAAAATCGCAGTGACAGTGCGATGTGTGCTTGTATATCACATGAAAAAGAGAGAGAGAGAGAGAGAGAGAAAACGGAAAAAAAGATTTTTTTTTTAAATAGAAGAGAGAAGGAATTAGAAAGATGGCGGGAGATATGAAGATAAGGTGCAGGCCAGGGAAGAAAAGTGTGAATAAAGGCCTTGATAGAGATATGTTTTGATGGTTAAAGTACCATTCCTTTACTCAATTATTTATTGTATATGTGTTAATAAATAATTTCAACTGTTAATCTTGATTTGTCTGACTTGTCATAGTAGAATTTACCAGTATTGTGTCACACTACATACACGCTTCCTCATCATAATTAGTGGCACGAAACTTGGTCTTATTTGTTCTCAGCTAGAATGATGCAAGGATATTTCATATACATGTACAAGAATGTCCTCATTATAATATAGGCCAGGGGTGGGCAAACTGCGGCCCGCCAGAGTATATAATGCGGCCCGTATGCATGTACATGTTCCGTCGCTATGTCGATGTTGATTTTCTTTGTTTAGACTTTTCGCTATATTTTTTTAATTTTATTTAGACTATCTCATTCGAATAGTGGGATATTAAATCAGTTTTATGGCTCCAGACTACTCCAGAGTAATAGTTAGAGTTAGTTCCTTCGTTTTCATCATTATTATGACAGGCAGTGTGTGTATTATGTCAGGCAGTGTGTGTATTATGACAGGCAGTGTGTGTATTATGTCAGGCAATGTGTATATTATGACAGGCAGTGGGTGTATATGTCAGGCAGTGTGTATTATAACAGGCAGTGTGTGTATTATGACAGGCAATGTGTTTATTGTAACAGGCAGTGTGTATTATAACAGGCAGTGCGTTTATTATGACAGGCAGTGTGTGAATTATGACAGGCAGTGTGTGTATTATAACAGGCAGTGTGTATTATAACAGGCAGTGCGTGTATTATGACAGTCAGTGTGTGTATTATGACAGGCACTGTGTGTATTATGTCAGGCAATTTGTGTATTATGACAGGCAGTGTGTGTATTATGTCAGGCAGTGTGTGTATTATGACAGGCAGTGGGTGTATATGTCAGGCAGTGTGTATTATAACAGGCAGTGTGTGTATTACATTGACAAGGGGCAATGTGTTTATTGTAACAGGTATGTATTAGTAACAGGCAGTGCGTTTATTATGACAGGCAGTGTGAATTATGACAGGCAGTGTGTGTATTATAACAGGCAGTGTGTATTATAACAGGCAGTGCGTGTAGCTATGACACAGAGTGTGTATTATGACAGGCACTGTGTGTATTATGTGTCAGGCAATTTGTGTATTATGACAGGCAGTGTGTGTATTATGTCAGGCAGTGTGTGTATTATGACAGGCAGTGTGTATTATAACAGGCAGTGCGTTTATTATGACAGGCAGTGTGTGGATTATGACAGGCAGTGTGTGTATTATGTCAGGCAATGTGTATATTATGACAGGCAGTGGGTGTATATGTCAGGCAGTGTGTATTATAATATTATGACAGGCAGTGTGTATTATAACAGGCAGTGTGTGTATTATGACAGGCAGTGTGTGTTATTATAACAGGCAGTGTATTATGTCAGGCAATTTGTGTATTATGACAGGCAGTGTGTGTATTATGTCAGGCAGTGTGTGTGTATTATGACAGGCAGTGTGTGTATTATAACAGACAGTGTGTATTATAAAAGGCAGTGCGTGTATTATGACAGACAGTGTGTGTATTATGAGAGGCAGTGTGTGTATTATGTCAGGCAGTGTGTTTATTATGACAGGCAGTGTGTGTATTATGACAGGCAGTGTGTATTATGTCAGGTAGTGTGTGTATTATGACAGGCAGTGCTGTTTTTCTAAAAAAAAATTTAAAAAAAAAGGTACTGGAACTTTCATCTGAAAAAATCTGAAGTACTACAACCAAACAATCCAGGCACTAGTATACTAATATACAAAAGTGTACGGGAAAAAAGGTGCCGGAACATCGTCTCAAAGCGTTTGCCAGAAAAAAAACACCGATGACAGGTAACAAAATCTTTTTTGAAATTATTATGAATAGTAAATTCTTATTACCAATTTAGCAGCTGTTTAAGTTCGTATTTTAAAATGTAATGTGCATATGTAATCGAGTGTGAATGTGAAATAAAATGACAAATACATGGCTATTATCATTAACTCTTATTGTCATACGTTGTAAATTGTAATTGAAGTAGACAAAATATATATGCGGCCGCCGATAACAATCAAGTTTTCAATGTGGCCCTCCATAGAAAAAGTTTGCCTACCCCTGATATAGGCCGTAGTCTAATTTATTCTTTGTATTACAGTGTCAAGTACACCACAATTGTGTACAATGTCAATTTCTAAGCTTTTTAATTTTTGTGCGCTAATGATAATACCGGTATTTGATATAAGTTATACCAAGAAAAGCAAGATAAAGTTAAATTATTTTAACAATCAACAGTATAAAATAAATAAATTTTTTAAGTCGATCGTTTTAGCTAAATTTAAAAATAAAAAAATAAAAAAAACATTTTATTAAAATGTACCAAAAATTTAAAAAAAACTTAAAATGAAATCAAATAACTGTCTGAAGAAAATTAATTGATTATAAATAAGAACATTCGCATCAGTTGGTATCTGGTGAATTTACACAATTATAACATCGATATATTTTGGATTTATTATGATTTCCAACTGTATTTGTTGGAAAAAATATACACACTATATATTAAAATGTTGCAATTTGCCGTGGATCCTCAAATTACCAATTCCTTAAGTCCGTCAAATGTATTTGTGCCTAGAGTCTCTAAGTGTACCTTTTCATTGGGGTTAATAATGTTATTATGCCAAAATGCATATTTCCATTGGAACCCTAACATAGTAGGAATAGGACAGAAAGTGCTTCCAGACAGGTGCGATTTTTTTTCCCGTTTCTATGTGACATTTTATAGTCTATTGAAAATTACTGTGTCACAAACCAAACTACTGTATTACGCAGACGCTTAAAGTCCTAATGCAGCTAATCCCAATCTAGATGCAGCTTCTAAAAACGAGTTGGTAAATAATGCGAAATGGTTGCCTAGACAACTTCGACTCAGCTACTAAAACAATGGTTATTTTAAAATTAAATGTTTTCTTGTATAGAAAAGTTATTTTGTTTTAAAAAGCACAAAAAAAAACAGTTTATCATGGTGATTAATTAAAAATTATAAAGTTCATGGCTGATACACATGGTATTCAATACTGCTTTAATTAAGGAGTTGCGCGTGACTTGCTTGATGACATAACTATTAAAGAATTGGTACAAATTATTTCCCCCCTTCACAAGTCGGGTGAGCCCGTCCTTAAATGATCATTTGTTGTGAAGATAATTTGTATTGATTTATCATGGAGACATAACCCGACAGTAAACAAAACAAACCAATAATAAATAAAGTATTATTATTATTATAATGGAAGAATCAAACCCGACAAAACATATAAACAAATTTTAATTCTACATAGATATAATTTAAATTACAAAGACACTTACCTGAACATTGTTAATTTTACTTTAAGTGTTGATTCTTGTATTTCGTTTCCGTTTCCTCATATATAAACACGTTTTTGTACGTCTAATTCTTTCCATGTTTTAATGTAAATGTACGTAAAGCAAATGAAGTAGATTTGCAAGTAACTGTGACAATATGTTCCAAGTTCTTAAACTACGACCTCTCCATTCTAAACTCTTAAAAAAAAATTTTCTTGGCCCAGCCAAAACAACATTACCCCAACTTGGCTATTCATTGACAGCGCGCTTGACCTTTACAGCAAATGTGGACGTACAATGCATCTAGTTTATTATTTTTCTATTCTGTCGATAACCTACGGAAGGCCACCTTACATCTATTGTGTGAAGACCATCTCACTTCTATTGTGTTTTCGTAAGGTCGGGAAATAAAGTGGATACCAAGTTGATTACTCCTAATAATTTACTTAAGTACATTGCCCGTTCGCTGCTGGGAGATGGAAAGGGGGGGGGGGGGTAATTATATCATCCACACCTGTCATAACAATGGGCTCTGATTTACCGGTATATGTGAAAGTATGAGAACACATTAGGGGCCCAAGGAGTGGTCTAGACTCAAGGAGTGGTCCAGACTCTACGAGTTGTCCAGACTACTCAAAGTCAACGGCCATCACAAAGTCCACCTGCTAGTGTGATTAATGTCATTTCCACAAAATGGAAATTTTCGATTCTCATTTCCCTATTACTTTGCAAAATAACACCTCTTTTAGATCTGTAAAATATCGAAGCTAGAGTTGTAATTATATTCAAATGGATTCTCAGTTCATTTATTATTATTTTAAATTGTGTCGCCATCACCATCATTTTCCATCTCGGATGGCCGAGTGATGTAGATACTCGACTGTCGACCTGAGAGTCATGTGTTCGATTCTCGGTGAAAACCATGTAATTTTTCCAGGTGTTATTTGGTATAAATTCTTTTTTTTTTTTTTTTTTTTTTTTTTTTTTTTTTTTTTTTTTTTTTTTTTTTTTTTTTTTTTTTTTTTTTTTTTTTTTTTTTTTTTTTTTTTTTTTTTTTTTTTTTTTTTTTTTTTTTTTTTTTTTTTTTTTTTTTTTTTTTTTTTTTTTTTTTTTTTTTTTTTTTTTTTTTTTTTTTTTTTTTTTTTTTTTTTTTTTTTTTTTTTTTTTTTTTTTTTTTTTTGGGACAAATGAAGAGACCTTTTTAGAAATATATGGAGACACCAATTAACTTCACAGAAAATTAATGACAAAGAAAGTGATTTTTAGCAATAATAAAAAAAAATTAAAACTACCAAGACAACTCATTTCTCATCCGATTGAAATTAATTTTGGATAGTTTAAAACCAGATTTCCATTTTCTTTGTTTGTAAGACGTGGTATTTAGACATGTATTTTGTTCAAAACTCTGCATATTAATTCATGTGCGAGTCTTGGCGCTTGTTTGAAATAGTAGAAATATAATAATATAGCTTTAACTTGAGCACAGTTTCGTTCACCTAAAAGTCATCTTTCTACTCGAGATATTTGAATGTGCAAACAAAAAATAAATAAATAAAAATTCCCAACTTGACATATACCATTTATACTGGATAAAACAAATATAATACTCCAGCGGCGTAGCGTGGGTATCGGCCGCCCAGGGCGGAAGACGATTTTGCCGCCCTCTCATTTAGGTATTTCAATTTAATCTATACATTTTTGACCCCCCCCCCTAAAAAGTAATAAAAAGTGCCGCCCGGTGCGGACCGCACCCACCTCCCCTCTGTAATACTCTCTATATGAGTAGACGTTAATCACAGAATGTTTCGTCGTTTTAAATTACCGACGCTCAATATAAGCATTTCCCAAAGTTGTGTGCGCGCTGTACTGGAGAACATGCACTGTACTGAGAACATACACTGTACTGAGAACATGCACTGAACTGAGAACGTGCACTTTGCTGATATCATGCACTGCACTGATAACATTCACTGTACTGAGAACATGCCTCCACTGAGAACATGCACTGTGCTGAGAACATGCACTGCACTGATAGCATGCACTGCACTGATAACATGCACTACACTGATAACATGCACTGGACTGAGAACATGCACTACATTGATAACATGCACTGAACTGAGAACATGCACTGGACTGAAAACATGCAATGGACTGAGAACATGTTTATTTAGAAAAAGAGTCTACTCTTAACGGTTTAGGTTGCGATGTAATCATCTGTTTAATAAAATTAGATAATGTTATATGAGATATTTTGCTGAGATTATTTGAATTCCCTACAACTGGAAATATCGCAGCTGGATTGAACTGCTCTAAGGTTACATTATACACGCCTGTTTGGTCTTCCCTGTAAATACCTGGATGCTCACCAGATAGCCTTTCTCGCTGGTGTAGACGCTCAACTTTCTGATCTCATTGTGTCATTTGGCGTCCGGGATGTTGACCTCTTCATTGATTAGGTCCGGGACAACCACGCTCTTGATGACACAGACAAACATGCTGTTGACAAAACACAAGTTGTAGAAGGAAACATGTTTTGAATTTGACTAGTCCCTCTCTCTGCGCGACATCATTTCATAAACACAATGGATCTTTCATTTTCTGAAATGGTCAGACTCACTGCTTCGTCGTAACTACAGATGCAGAGGGAGATGACGAAGCACAATTGAACTGTTAATTCACTCCATATGATGTTTTATGTCCATCACTGTAGAGCCGACCACTCTCGCCAGTTTCGAACATCTTCTCACTCAGCAGGAAAACAAAGCACATGCGCAGAGACAGGCCTCTATCTTGTTGCTGTATCATCTTGATGTTTTCTAAGGCACAACGATTTGCTCATGTTGAGGTCGTTGTAGCCACGCTCGCTGTAGATAGCCTGTCCACACATACAGATAAAGCTGCTGAAAATGGTTTTCTCCCACAGGTGGACGACAGTCTTGCTTTGTGGGATTGTCACAATGGTACTCCTGCTCTCTAAGAGAAATTCAGACCAGTTAAGATCCCAATGCTACAATGCTAAAAAACATAAGCTGTGGGTAACAGCATCAGCTGTGGGTAACAGCATCAGCTGTGGGTAACATCATCAGATCCACAGTTGTGGATTTCCGTACATAGGCGGCTTTCGCGGTGTTGCGGCTCATTGTACAAGCGTTGTTTTCATCTAACTCCCTTCGTTTGTTATAGTCGCAGGCCATACTTCCCTACCTAAGGATGGCTTTCCCTTCTTGTTATCGTCCATTTTCGGGGCAGCAACTACTGATATAAGTAACTTTCAGACATTCAACAAATTTCATCATTCTTACTGAGTGGCTTCTCTTGAATTGGCTCCTTCTCGTGCGCCACTTCTTGGATAACAACATCCCTAGGTGTCACTTTTTTGGATGACCACATCCGCAGGTAACTCTTCCTGGATGTCTAAATCTGTTACTATTATAACCTTCGTCGGTTTCTGGATTTCGTGTCATGCTTTCATTCACATTCGCCCATACTTTCATTGCTAGGAATACTCCTTTCATTTCCTTTCTTAACTCTTCCATTTTCACCCAGCACTATTTCCTAGGCAAAATTGTGTGTATCAGGGTATTTTCCTTATTCAATCAGGGCTTCTTTAATTCTAGCGACCAATTTACTTTTTATGTCGGGGTTAGGAAGATCCTTCTTTTCAAGCTCTTCTTTGAACTCCTTAAAACTAATAACCCGTTGATTTTCTTACCACTCGCTGATTTCAGTACGTTAATAATACGGTGCGCTGAACTACGCGGATTCCCTGTCCGTAGAGTACCACTGAGGGAAAGGAAGAAAGAGTTATAACAATAGTTAACATGTAGAGTTATAGCAATAGTTAGCATTTAGAGTTATAGCAATAGTTAACATTTAGAGTTATAGCAATAGTTAGCATTTAGAGTTATAACAATAGTTAACGGTTAGAGTTATAACAATACATGTAGTTAACTTTTAGAGTTATAACAATAGTTAACATTTAATCCTTTTGATGACAATTAAAAGAAATTAAATTATATTTATTGCTAATACAGTATCACATACAAAATATAAATTTAAAACATGAAATATTCATTGTTTGTTTTTGTAAAAATCGATAAAATGTATTCTAAATTCTGGGGGGTAAACATTCAGTATAAGAAAATAGAGGGAAAAGGAGCCTAACGTAAAACTATCTGTGAAATTGTAATTTCTCTCAGCGGAAAGATAAATTCAGTCATGATGTTAACGGTTCACCTTTGTATATCTAAATATTTCTGTAGTCTTCAAATCAAAACAAATTTATGAAGACATTCTTTTTTTAGTGGAATGGGGAATTAAATAACTCGTTCCCAGCCAACTGGCACTTATATACACAGAAACATATTAACTTTTTTAAGTTAAATATTATCCTTTTAAGTTGTTTCGCTAGAATAATCTTGCTGGTCTCTATAATAAATTGTGTTTCAGTTGTAACATTTCTTACAAGTCTAAGAGAAAATTATACTCAAACACAGCGTCTTCCTTGTCAATAATGTCCCTGCAAGGATGAGATGAAATCTTTTAGATACTATAAACCACTAATGGGACTGTTTTTATGGTGCCTTTCTTTCGTCCCCACCATAGCCGATAGTGCAATGGCCATGGAGGCACCACGGGAGATATATAGGGAAATTGAGCCAAGACATAACAATTTCCTTGGTCCACAGTGGAGATCGAACCAAGTACCTTCAGGTCGACAGTCGAGCGCTTTACCACACGACCATTCGTCCCCACAGGTCTTCCTCGAAGACAGCAAGCACATATATGCCCCTACAACTATTATAAAAGAAAACAAAAATACAGCTCTATCTATTCTAATGATTAAACAAAATTGAAAAAAAAAAGAACAAAGAAGAAAAAAAACGAATTTATTTTCGGTTTAATTTTTATATCACAGCAGCTTTTTTATTTTGATGCAGGAATACAAATTTATTCTGGGCAGATAAAAGTGTACCAATAAAATAGCAACATTCAAAAGTACAATTGCTGTAAGAATTCTAGATGATAATTATGTACATTTTAAATTCATTAGCCATTTTCAGAAGATATACTTTATTTTAGTACTTTATTAAAGGACGATAAACATGACTGCAGAAAAATTAAAGTTACGCTCCATGTTGATTTAATAAATAATTTGATAAAAAACCAAAATAGGAAACATGTTTTGAAATGGTGTCGACTTAAATACATAACAGGCCTAAGACAACTAGTCTAATGCTTAAAATAAACATTTAACCATATGTCATCTGGGAAAACCTATGTTTTAAGTTAATCCTGAGATTTAATCATGTCATCTGGGAAAACCTTTGTTTTAAGCTGACCCTATTTGAAAATAGATCTTAAAGAAAAAAGTCACTATTTCTGCTTAATTTAGTGATGATTGAAATTTTACCATATGTTTTTGTTCACTATATGAAGGTGAATCTTTATTCAATAAATGATGGTATTCAGCCCCTTAGCGTAAAAATTATACAGCAGGGGCCAGGTATTCTACAGCAGGGGCCAGGCAATAGCAGGGGGGGCAGGTAATACATTTTACTAAGTAGAACAAATAAGCAGAGGGGGCCAGACAAATCGCAGGGATGGCCCGGCCCCCTTGCATGCTACGGGCCTGATCATATTGATTTGTGTAAATGAAACAAAGAAATCACAACAATGAATATAAACCTTTATCAAGAAGATGTAAAACAAAAAAAAGGGATTAAAATATGTATACATAAATGAAAACCAGAATTACAATAATCTGTTTTGCAACTTTTTTTAATGCCGACTACAATATCTAAAAACAGACAAAAAAATTTCATTTATGTATAATGCATTATACAATGGAATATAAAAAAAAATCTTTGTTGAATTGCATAACTGGAAACAGCAGTAAAATATTTTTCTTTCCTCAAACTGAAAGATTCATTGTTATGGAATAAAGAAAATGCTTTACTTTTTTTTTTAGTGACAGTATAGCTATAATTTATTATGAAATCAGATAAATGACCTTAAATTTTTAGCTGTGATAAAAAATAATCCGCACAATTTCAATTCATTTACATTGAAAAAATTCTTTCTATTTTCTCGCTGTGAATAACAACTGATATACAAAAAAATAATATAACAAATTGTAATTTAATTTTTATATGCCTGGTTCATAGTGCTATACATTTTCCCAACACAGACTTTCTCTTGGACTTTTAGGTGTAACAAGTTTATTTTCTCCGTACTGATTATACTTTTTCCAAACTTCATTATCTTCACTAATTAGCCACTTTATTTTTTCTTTGATGTTTTACTACTTGATTTGCCAGATTTTTTTTTGAGCTTTTTTCTTCCTTTCCAGTGTTTGATGGATGAGTTGATGGAGAAAAGGTTTTTGTGTCACCAGAGCTGTATCTCGATAGGCTGTCTGAACCTTTTGTTGATTCCCTTTGTAACTGTTGAAGATGAAAAAAAAAATGTCCTTATAAAACAAATCACTCATTTTACAAATGGTCATGTGGTAAAGTGCTCAACTGTTGACCACAGGGTCTCTGGTTTGATCTCCAGTGACAACCAACGGATATTCTAGGTCATGGTTAAATTCCCCCCCCATATCTCCCGTGGTGCCTCCATGACCACTGCACTATCGGCAATGGTAGGGATGAAATAAGGGCACTGTAAAAACTGTCCCATTGGTGGTTTATAGGATCTAAGAGATTTCATCTCATCCTTACAAGGACTTTGACACCAAGTTGAATATAGTATTGAGCCATGGTTTACAGGACCCTCCTGCTGTATGTTCACTTTTAAAATAGGACCCAAAAATCAAAAATGAAATATTTTCTACAAAAAAAAAAATAAAATAATAAAGAAAGAAATAATATTTATAAAGATATAAAAATGCATGAGTATCTTACCACACTCTTTGAGTTGAGCCATAGCCTAAAAAAAAGAAAATAAAAAATTACTCTAAGCTCCCTTTACAGGTGGCAGCAGTACCTCACAAAGGTGATTTCTACTCCCTGGGGAGTACACTATAAAATAAGTAGGTCTGTAGACTAATTCTAGGGAAACTCCCAGTGGACTATTTGTGGTAATGTTGGGAAAGGGGGGGGGGGAGAAAATATTTTAGAAGAGGCTATCCAAACTGGTTGGGGACAGATGGCAGTGGGAATTTTTCAGTAACCACCATGGTCAATGTCTTCTATGGTCACTATCTGCTATGCTCATAGCAACCTCATAGCAGCCCATGTTATTTAACTGAGAAAATAGATGTGAGCCAAGTATAACAACCACATAGCAACCCATGTAATTTAACTGAGAAAATAGATGCTGAACCAAGTATAACAACCACATAGCAGCCCATGAAATTTAACTGAGAAAATAGATGCTGAACCAAGTATAACAACCACTTAGCAGCCCATGTAATTTATCTGAGAAAATAGATGCTGAACCAAGTATAACAACCACTTAGCAGCCCATGTAATTTATCTGAGAAAATAGATGCTGAACCAAGTATAACAACCACATAGCAGCCCATGTAATTTAACTGAGAAAATAGATGCTGAACCAAGTATAACAACCTCATAGCAGCCCATGTAATTTAACTGAGAAAATAGATGCTGAACCAAGTATAACAACCTCATAGCAGCCCATGAAATTTAAAAAAAAAAGGACATATGACTGATATTCTATCCTGCTAAAGCAACAAAAAAAAAATGTTTTCACTTACATGAGTTCTGTCTGCAATCTCTCAAGTGAAGCCAAAGCCCGAAAGCTTTCTTAGTATCTGGTGAGCCTTCATGTCTTGGCCTCACTTCTTCTTGAGTCAGAGACTGACAGAAAGAAAAAAAACAGGAAGGGGTTTCATAATGAAATTCAGTGAGGAATCATTGAAAGTTTCTGTAAGTATTACTTTAGTTTAAATCTTTTTCACTTACTGTAAAGAAACTGATGGCAAAGGGTTCTTTTACTTTACTTCACTTGAATTCTTCAAATAATTGTATTTTAACATGATTATTGTGTTAAACTTTAAAAAAAAAATGAACTGAATAAAAAATGTACATATAAAGCAAAGGAATATTTTTTATAACTAACATTTTTTAAACAAGACAAGATTATTCAAATAAAAAAAGTATTTCTTACTTGAGAAATGTTATCTGCTATGGTCACTTTGTGTGTATTAGAATCCTGACCAAGAACTTCTATTCTTTCCTCTGGAGACTGTTTCTGATCTGATTGATCTAGCTGTGATGACTTAACGGGTGGCTGCAGTAAACAAAGCATATGTTTCATTAAGTGTTAACTATTACCATAGCCAGAGGAACATACATGAACGTAACTATAATGAAATTTGCAAACTGACACCCTAATGGGTAGCTCATGTATAAATACTATAATAATAATGGTGCCCAAATGTGTTTTTTACAGATGTATGCATACATTCATTGAGTTCTATGCAACTACCGGTGAACTAGTTTTTTTTTTCTCCATTATTTAAATGCATTTTCACACTAAATCTTGATAAATTAAAAATTATGTGGCTCTTGAAGTATTTAAACTTTTTAACACAAAGCATGGGGCTCTAATTGACCACATGCATTGCCACACCTGCTATATAGTTATAATACATGGAGGGTGACATCTGCTAAATAGTTATAATACATGGAGGGTGACATCTGCTATATAGTTATAATACATGGAGGGTGACATCTGCTATATAGTTATAAAACATGGAGGGTGACATCTGCTATATAGTTATAATACATGGAGGGTGACATCTGCTATATAGTTATAAAACATGGAGGGTGACATCTGCTATATAGTTATAATACATGGAGGGTGACATCTGCTATATAGTTATAATACATGGAGGGTGACATCTGCTATATAGTTATAATACATGGAGGGTGACATCTGCTATATAGTTATAAAACATGGAGGGTGACATCTACTAAATAGTTATAATACATGGAGGGTGACACCTGCTATATAGTTATAATACATGGAGGATGACACCTGCTATATAGTTATAATTAGGGCTGTACCGGATTGTAATTTTTAGATCCTGCAGGAATCGGAACCAGAATCGGATTTAATATTTGAATCCTGCCGGAATCGGAACAAGAACCGGATTTTTCCAAATTAAATAGTAACTCTTCCGAATGAAGTACTAAGTTCTTGCCTAACATAAAAAAGATATAAGAATGAAAAATAGAATAAAAATTTAGTTTTTAAATTCTAGATAGCAAAAAAACAGTATTAGCCATTTAGATCTTGAAGAATGTGACTAAAACCCCTTCCCCAATCATGAGTTAAGAAAGATAACTCTGTCAAAATAACATGTTCTTTGTTTTAACAATTTATTTTAATAAAGCTGAACCTAATTTAACTTGATTTCTATTACAATCAAACAAAGAAATGGGTAACATATCTTAGAAAGTATAATAAACATGTTTATTAATTAATGAATTCCAAAAAAAAAAATATATAGGCCTATGTACTGTGGCATCACTCGATAGTTCATTTTTCTTTAGTTTTCCATAGTGACGTCACCAAACCTTGTTATTTTATTCATACTTTCCTTTAAATCATTATCTGACTATTTCCCATAAAACGCAAATTAAAATGCATTTCAAATCTAAATCAATATCACTTTAATGTTCAATTAAAAATGTATCTTCAAGTTATTTATCTAAATATGCGAGGAATTTTATCCAAATCATGACAAAATCCACTAAATTAAAAACTTTGCAGAAAAATAAATTATTGAACTATTTTTAAACTGTAAACACCCAATAGATCGTTGTCTGCTCTTTAAAGAAGTTAAACTTTTATAGCTAATATAGTTTGTAGAAAACACGGAATCAAAAGTAGCGGAAGATAAGGTGTCGTATTACTAGATAAATATGATTCAAATCTTCCTTTTTAATATATCCGTACTTACATATAGAACTAAAAGCGATCAACGTTATTGTAGTTTTAAAAAAGCAAAGGAAGTTATAGTTTTAATTTAATTGTATAGCGCTAAATATTTCAAAATTATGTTGCGTTGAAAAAATTTCTTACAAATTTCAAACAACAAAGAAATCCGGCACATTTTAACCGGAACCGGAATCGGAACCGTATTTGTTAAAACTGCTGGAATCCGGCTTAACAGAAACCAGAATCGGATTCCGGTACAACCCTAGTTATAATACATTTAAAATCTGATGATTATTACATGATGTCATCTATAAGAATGAGTTAATTTCATTCTTGAATACTGTCTGTATCTGTAATTAGTATGGATGAATGCTGTACATTTCCTCTTTTGTAAATTGTGATAGAGGCCTTAATTTTATACATAATTAATTGTTGTAACAATAGTCAAATATCATAATACAATACACTGTTTACAGTGTACCACAGACTGCATTATTTTTTTTTATTAGTGTGGTTCAGCACATCCCTTAATGACACTAAAGTATTTTATATCATAATTATTACTGGCATGGAAATTTATTTGACAGTAACACTTCCCAGTAGAGGCATAGTAAATTTTTCTGATTGTTTTTATTTGAAATATTCTGAGCATTGAGTTGTTTTTTAAATCTAGTGCTTTTTGTATTCTTGTGTAGTCATATTTTGTTGGGAAGTAAAAATGTATCAAATTTATTTTTGCCAAGAACTTTATTATGTAGTTTTAAAGAATCAAGCATTGTTTGTTTTGATAATTACTCAATTTCGCACACTGCATTTTTTTCATTCCCCATTTTTTTCTTGATTCATTCAAATTTGTGATTTTTTTTTTCTTTTACATACATAGTGATATAAATGAGCAGTTGTGTAAATTCCATTCTCTGTTAAAACTGTGACTGTGTTTGTTTTAAACACCATCAGTTTTCTTTAGACCTTGTCATGAACTTATTTAAAAACATGTATTTTCTACTTTAACAGTGAGCACATACCCTCAGGTAGTTTTCTCAGTGGCACTAATTTTGAACATTCCAAATACATGTATTCTTAATTTAAAAGTTGTCTCCCTAAACTACTTAAGTCTTTTTTTAACAGGAAAACTAAATTTGTTTCATCATGGTTTCAAGTCATGTAGATTTAAAAAAATAAAAATATTTGTAGTTATTTTCATTCCCTATGTTATTTGTTCACATTTGTTAAATCAAAGTTCATATTTGCATTTCTTTGCTTCTAAATGTTAGTCATCATGCAATTAAATTACATCATCATGCTTGCTTTTTGAAAACTGTAATAATAAAAAACATTATCACTGAATTAAATTTCCTTTTGCTTGAATATATTAAGATATTTCGATTATAATTGCTATTTACGGAACATTTTCTTTCTTTTATAACTCAATGATTTTTCGCATTCATTTTTTAGACATGTAAATGTAAAATATTAGTTTCCCTCTCTACTGCTTTAGACACAATCACATTCAAAATGCCCACTTAAAATAATTTTATAAAGTCTGATATTTTCACATTTTGTCATTACATTGTCTTTGACAAACAATTAGTTAATTTGCAATAATTTTTGTCATCTTTGTAACAAAAAAATTTGTGTGGGGTTTTTTTAAAGGGATGTTACTGTTGTTAACCTATATCTTTCAGCTGATGTTACTTTCTTTACTATTTTATCATGTTAATTTTTTAATTTTTTATTGTTTGCTCAGAACTGAATTAAAGAAATATAACTTTTTGTTGCAATTTAATGTTTTTTTAAAACCCTTTCTGAATCCTAAATATTATATTAAAATCACTTTTCAAGTTTCTCTGATTCTTGTGTGCTATTGTCATATCTATGAAAAATAAAATCTAAAATTTTCCTCTGATAAATGATAATGATAAAGTGATTCTGCCTAAATTGGAACTTTTTTGGTTTTAGAACTGAGAATTATTATCTAATTCCTTATTCCAAACTTAAATATATTTGTATATAAAACTCATTTTTACAAGAACAAAATCAGTCAATCATATTGTATTAGATACTACATAAATGTATTATCCAAATTTTTTACTTCATTGTGCAATAATTAAAAAAAAAACACTTTTTTAACATTTTAGTAAAAATAATTCTTTAGATCAGAGGTCCCAACCCTGGGCCGCAGACTGGTACCGGTCCGTAGATGAAATGGTACTGTGGTCACTCAAGACACATTAAATTATCTCCTTTATATTTACTGTGGTGTATATTTCTTGGCATTGTGTGACTTTCTATGAACTAGGGAATAATCAACGTCTACCTTACTGCGGGTCACTGCAGACATTACCAAACGCTGACCGGTCCATGGCGAGAAAAAAGATTGGGGACTACTGCTTTAGATCATAATAAATATTTATAGAAATTATATTGAATAAAAGTTTTTTTTTTATTTATTTATCTTGCTGTTTTTAAAAACAAATTTAACACAATGATAGATTTCAGTATACTTAGTTTAATTTAGCAAAGAAGAGAGTTTAAAGATGAGTGTTTTTTATACAAGAGGAAAAACTGGAGTAAATTTTTAAGGTTTCGCTTTTACTAAATTATCAGGTTTTCAGCGGGTGTCTTATTAAGTCTATTCAGTTTTCTCTGAAAATATTTGGCAACTTAAGCTCATGGGAAGAAAAAAAAACAAAAAAAAATAACAACACCCTTGTACTTGTAGTGTCAATGACAAACTTTGTAATGATGGACAAACAAGTAGCTGGAATTAAAATATTCTTCCAAAATAATATGACAAAAACAAAATGGACAGAGAGTCCAAGTATTAATGTTTTCCAACAATCCATCTCAAAAATATGAAGTTAAATCTCGGTATAGGAGTAACATGGGATGCCAGAAGAGGAACATTTTTTTTTGTCAAATAGGAACATTATCCTTTCAAATGAGCAACATGTTTGGACATTAACTGGATAAATGAAAAAAAGTTTTCCAGTGGGAGTAGGACACATTAGCCACTCTGAGCAGTTGGAGTAGCAAACATTAGCCACTCTGAGCAGTTGGAGTAGTAAACATTAGCCACTCTGAGCAGTTGGAGTAGCAAACATTAGCCACTCTGAGCAGTTGGTGTAGGACACATTAGCCACTCTGAGCAGTTGGAGTAGCAAACATTAGCCACTCTGAGCAGTTGGAGTAGGACACATTAGCCACTCTGAGCAATTGGAGACATTAGCCACTTTGAGAAGTTGGAGTAACACACATTAGCAACTTTGTCTGAGCTCAGCTTATCACGACTGAACCGATCGTTCTCTCCATAGATATAAAGACTAGATTGATTACGTCTATTATATTGTGCCAGATGAAGTGCTATAAAATGGTGCTTGAAGTTTAAAAAAAGAAGAGTACAGTTCTTTATTTTTTTCCGAAAAAGATTTCTTTCCTTAGAGTTTGCAAGATTTGAGCTGCCATTTTAAATGAAAAAAATACCAGTTAGAAAATTTGGGCTTAATATAATCAACAGATGTGGCAGAAAATCACTTTTATGGTATTTAACTTGAAACATAGAGTGGTCCTGTATTTTTGATATATTTAAATAGTACCAACATTATTGCTATGACTCGTACTGTATATGACATTTAATTTATCAATATATCGAGTCTATATGGATAAACTAGTGTTTATAATCAACTAACGAACTATTTAATTTATAGTTCGATTGATTTTATTCTTAATGATATTGATCAAGTAAAAAAATTTTTTTAATGTAATCAAAACTGTCCCAAATTAAATACTTATATATGATAAAAGCAATAATGTTGATACATCATTTTTATTTGTTAAGAAGGGAGTATTTAAATAGAGTGACTAATAGTAGCATAGTTCTGTTTGGTTTTAATATTTGAAAGCTGAGTTTACATGCAAACTATTGACAGTGGCACAATGCTGGGGGGAGAGGGGGGGCTCACATATTGAAAAAAAGATAGTTTGACAGTCTTTTTAGTAACTTATATTATTATAACGCATTGATGATTTGGTTGCTCACTGACTATAGTCACTATAGAGTACAGAAACTATTAGACAATTAAAATAGTTAAAATTAAAGATTTAATTATAATTTAAAGGTTTATTATTTACATTATTATAATGTAAATAATTACAGTCAAACCTTCGCTTTCCAATGAAATTTAGTTCTAGAAAAAATTTATAATCCAAAGTAGACATTTATTTAAGATTTCCCCATAAGATTTAATGGAAACTAAAATGATTGCATCTAAAAATATTCTTTTTAAATACTATTTTATATATTTTTATTCAATATGCAGTGCTCAAATGTATTAAATAGGACATCTTTGCAATAATTGAATGCTATCACATTGTAATTTTTTTTTGTGGTTTTAACATATTGAAAACGAAGAAGCAACTGTAATTATTTACATTATAATAATGTAGATAATAGACAATTAAAATTAAAATTAAAGATTTAATTATAATTTAAGGTTTATTATTTACATTATTATAATGTAAATAATTACAGTCAAACCTTCGTTTTCTAGGTCTAGAAAAAATATTTATAATCCAAAGTGGTATATTTATTTTAAGATTTCCCATAAGATTTAATGGAAACCAAAATGATTGCATCTAAAAATATTCTTTGAATACTATTTTATATATTTTTATTCAATATGCAGTGCTCAAATGTATTAAATAGGACATCTTGCCAATTAATTCAATGCTATCCCATTGTAATTTTTTTTTTGTGGTGCGTTAACAATACCTAGACCCTATAACCTAGTGATACTTTCTTCGCCGTTTATCAGAAATGTAACATGACGTTGTCATTAAACAGATTTATTACTTGAATCGCTACATCTTGCAAAATACTAGTAAACCTGGGTTTGACTATTTTATTTGAAAAATTTAATATTATTTAATTTAATGCATAAGAAATTTTAATCCACAGAATAATACAGAGCAAGAGAAATTAAAAGTATTTCTATAATGCTACAAGTGTCATTCTGATAGGGAGTTCAAGAGACATTCTGCTTTTTGTCTTGTCATTGTTTGGCTTATAGCTGAGTTCATTTTTTTGGACAAAGAAATTCAAAAAGTATTTTAAGACATTTTCATAGATTCTTCAAAAACATTGAATGGAGGCAACAATCTCACTAAGTGAAAAAGTAGAAAATACACTTTCTGGAAACATTTTAGGGATCATTAACTTCATCATAAGAAATGTGGACACTTTTTTCAACTACTTACAGTTAAAATAACCTCTGTGAATTCTCAGACTATTGGACTCATCTAATGAATAATTTATTGGAGTATTTCTACATCTTTGATTTAATCTCTGCATTACCAGTTTTTTGTGATCTACTGAATAATGTCTATTGACAACCTTCATGTGTTTCATTTAATATTTATATATGTATTTAGATTAATAAAATACTGATTATTATTACATTTGGAACATTTTATCCTCTAGTTGATTTAATAATTTAAAAAAAAAACATTAACTTTTTTTTTTAAAGAAATTCATTTATTGTAAAATAAATAATTGAAAAACACAATAACCAAAGTTTGCATCTAAAATAATTTTTAACTTGTTTTAATTAACATTTGAGAAAAAAAATTTCAAAAGCCATTTAAGTCAAGTAATATACAAACATTTTTAATAGGCTGCTTTAAAAGGAAAAAAAAACATTATAAAGTTAGACAACTTAAAGTTGAATGATATTAAGTATTATTAGACCAGTGGTTTTCAAAAAGTGGGTTGTGACACACTGATGGGCTGCGGACGAATTTTAATTGGGTCTCATTAAATTATAACCTTGAACCAGTATTTCATTTAGTGAAATTAACTTAATTTTATTTCAATTAGATGACATTATAAACATATTATGATTTAGCATTATCTAAAGGGTATGTTAATTACATATAAGTTTTTCTACCTTCACATAAATTGAATAAAAATAGATGCATCTAAGAATAAACTTTTGACTAATATTATTATTAAAAAGTATGTACAGTAATCATTTCCTAAAACTTTTTAGGCTTCATATGTTACCTCCAACTTATGCAACTTTTTACCATATCCTAAAGTTAATTTAAAATATTTGTCCAATCAGATAACCAAGACCTCATGAGTCTATCACTTCAACAATGGTTATAACCCAAATGAAAAAACTCCAGCTATCTTATTAAGCTTATTTTAAGCATCCACATTTTAGTTGGTTTATTAATGACATAAATTATTATTATTAATTTACTAAATTGCATTTGAAAATCCAATATAACAGCTGGTGTGACTTGTCATGTTTTGATTGTATGATGAACATAACATTTCTTCAAGCATACATTTTAAACTTTTGAATCCTGATTTATAGCTAACAAAATGTATCAAATTACTTAAATTAATCTGAAAAAGCCTATAAAATTTGAACAATTGCCACTAGAACAGAAAATTCAAAATAAAACATAACTGATCGGATAAGTGTTCTGAGGCCAAGTATTTATTTACAAGTCTATATATTTGTTTAAATAGGTAAATGTGAGAGCATAACTAACAAATTTGAAATGTTTCTTTGACTTCTTGGGCTTCTTTGTTGAATGAAATCACTTATCAACTCTGCACTTTATCTCTTCAATATGGGTTCATCCTCCTCATACTTTTAAGTTCACATGGATCAGCTACTAAGTTTGATGGAGCTGATATTCCTTATCCACATGAAAACTGGATGTTGACAACTGTGAAAATATTTATTTTAATTGATTTAATGGAAAACAATATAACAATAATAAAGAAATCATGTCTTTTTTTTAGACAATATGTAACATTTATTTAAAACATGTATCATTGGTCATTATAAGCCCATGGACTGGTTGGCTTCAACAGGGATATTTTAATTTATAAACAAGCATGGGTGATAAACGGCTTTTGATATCAAGCATCACAGAACTGCATCACAGTGTGGAAAAAAACTTGCCCATCCCTTATGTTTTAATATCATGTATTATATATTGTTTTATAGATTTTAAAATCTTTTTGTCATGCCTATAAAATTTTCTGCTTCCATGTTTGGCATGTGAGCAGTATTGAGCTATCCATTTTGGACCTAAATATGTAATGTTAATAAAAAAGTATATGTTTCTAGCCATTCCCAAACCAAAAGACTTAGAAAAATGCTGCTCTGAACATCCAACTAGTTAGTCAGACCATCATTTCCCTGAGTTATGTGAAAATTATTTTTAAGAGATATAAATGTGATATGATTTTAACACTCAATCTCTCCAAGACATCAAAGGTAAAAAAAAAAAGGAACCATAGTTCAGTATTTACCAAAATGGATGTGTAATAACAGTACAAAGTGACCAACACACACACTTTAAGTTGATGTCTCTCTCTTGTTTAATTGAAGGCAATTGTTTCTTCTTCTAGAGGCCAATGGAAACCTTACAAAGAATGATAAAATAGATATGTATTAATAATAATGATAAAAAGGAAGTAATTTTAGACAATCACATTAATCATTATTATATTCCATATCATCATGCATATGTTACAATGTAATATTAATACCAAGTAAAGGGAAAAAAAAAATTACCATAAACTGCATTACATGTAATTGTAAAGGTAATTAAAGGTAATAAAACTCATTTGGTCAAAACATTATTTCACATTAATATAAAAATATGTGTAGATTCGTTAACAATTACCTAATAAAAATATGGCAAGTGGTGATACCTAATAAAAATATGGCAAGTGGTGAGTGCCTTAATAATAACTACTTATACTATAGTTATAAGTTTATAAGCCAAGCCCAAGGCTTATTGGTTGATTTAAATCATATGTATTACTATTTCCAGTTAGTTTTTTAAAGGTTGAAAAATAAATTAAATAGTTTATAATGCGTCATTACCTGTGAAAAGTCCTTGATTTAGTGTTTTCTCGGAATTAAAATACAGTCACTGACAAACCAAACATGATGTTTTTGTTGAAATAAATTGAATAATAACATCGTCTTGTTTGAATCGACTTCCTGTTTATTCAATCTATGAGTACTTACGTACTACGTCATCAAAGTTGGCAAGATTTTTTGAAATATATAGGTAAGGGTCGGAAGTAGTTCAGCACCGTTGGTTCGACGCTCTTCCATAGCCCATGAGCAATCTAGTCTTTATATCTATGGATCCAACTATACAAATATTTCCATTAGTGACCAGAGTGGAACATAATAGATATTTACATTAGATATCTAAACATGCTCATTTATCTAGACTATAAATATTTTTTATATCCATTTTTAATTCATACACTGTAATAACTATCACCGAATCACATATATTATTTAAATAAAAAAAGTCTAAAAAAAAAAAGTTGTGTCCAAGGATTATTTTTACCACATCATTTTGTTTACCAATTCATTTTGTTTACCACTTCATTTTGTTTAACACTTCATTTTGTTTAACACTTCATTTTGTTAATTTTCATTTCCTAGTCAACAATGGTGGCTGGTTTCTTTGTTTGCATTCTGGTCATTTGTTGCACCGGAGATCTCATTGGCAATGCTGGTATGTTTGAAAATAGACTGTCAATAGTCCGTAATAAAAAAAATAATCATAGAAATGTCTAAATAATTCAAACTAATACATTGCATGGCTTGAAGTAAATATCAATTAATGATTTACACTCTACTTGTATCTCACAATCAAGTCTCTATATTCTATATGATGGTGAAAATGTAAAATATCGTAAAGAAGTGTCAATGTCTTTAATGACGTCTTCACATTGAAACAACTTTCGTTTGGGTACGGTGACCAGATAAAACCAAAAAAAAAAAAAAGGTTCATGAAAATTATTAAAATTCAGGGATTCCTGAAGATCAGAAAATAAATTCTTCAGTGGATTAATACTGTACGTCATGGATGTACCAATAATGAAAAGTGAAAAACAACAGAATTGCTTGTGAATAGCATAATAATACTTTTTAATCAGTCAAAGATAAAACGCAAAGGTTCGGGATCGGTGGTTGGGATAACGGTGACGTGTCACCGTGGAGACTGGTCACCGTTTCTAAATTTAAAAATTCAGCTTTGATTATTTCATACTTTTTTTTCCAATCACAGTAGGATCAAGTGGCTATAAGAACTACTCACTTTCTAATGACGTTATTGTACTTGAATTTCGAACCAGCGAGGTAGTACTATGTGTTTTAGTTTTATAAATATTTTTATACTCACATGAAATATGTTATTCAAAATAATTATGAATACGCTGTCTGTGAGAAGATGATATGGACTATTTAAAAATGAAATGCATTTGCATATATATTTTTAAATCTATATCATTTACATCTATATCATTTGCATATATATATATATATATATATATATATATATATATATATATATATTATTTACATATATACCCAATTTACCTTGCCGCGTGCGCTAGTTTGCCACGCTGTCGAAGTAGCTCTGTGCTTTTTGTTCATTGACAATACTGTATCACCATGGCTCCGAAGAAACTTGGTGGAAAGGTCAGTGGTCAGAAGAAGATTATTTCTATTGGATTAAAGCGTGAACATCTTAAAAAAAAACATGTGCTTGATGTGCGAGTGACTGACATAGCGAGGCAGTACGGGTGTAGTAGGCCTACTCCAACGATAAAGGTTCTAATTAATTACACTTGATAAAAATCAGTTTACTTTATTAAATTCTCTATTATTATGTTTTTATACAATATCTGTCATTTAAAAACACATTTTTCTTATTCAAAAACACATTACAAAAGAAAATGTTGTGGCATTTTGGGAGATGTTCGAACTGATCAAAATCATTTCAATTATTTTCATTTGTTCAAATTAACTTTGAGATACGAGCCAATGGACGCATGAGCAGTGTTACAGAACGAACTAAATTCGTATCTCAAGGTACAACTGTATATATATATACTAGATGTACCCTGCAAAACCTTTACATAGAGTTATATCCCCTTATACTTGATCGGTAGGCTAGGTTATTTTTTGGTTTCGGGCACATCCGATTTTTTTCATGGTTGTATTTTAAACTGAAATACTGTTGTATTAATTCTTTACTTTCGATTTAACGCACACTGGAAATGAATATTATTATATATAATTTAAAACTGGCCATTATCTTTTAAAAAACCAGTGATCTAAATGAATAATCTATGTTTTTCTATATTTCCTATAATTAAGCTTTCTATCTTTACAGTCTATACATAGCCCACTCTGACTGTCCTTCTTAATGTCTTACCTGTCCGTCAAACTTTTTGCCTATCGATGTCCATGAATTTCTTTGTTATGCGGCTTAACCCTGTCTTGATACATATAAATAACTATATATATATATATATATATATATGTCTCTCCGTTTAAACAACCACTAATCTATATGTCTGTCAATCTCTTTGTTTGACTGTCTAAGTATTTACAGATCTATACGTTTGACAATCTAACTTTAGCTGACTACTATCTCTATTTATTTTTCTATCATACTATGAACTGTGTTACATTTATTAGCATAGTGATATATATCAATGCGGTCATTGTTTCAGTTTCAAGTTCCTGCCGATTCTATATATTACAACTGCAGATACATTAAAATCGACAAACCTCAAGTAAAACACCATTTAATAAAGGTAAAGTGTGTTATATTTAAGGACAAAATCATACCATTCATAAAGATCTTCCATATATACCGTAATTATATGGTATATATTACCATATTTCAGCTATATAATTTTTTACATCTGCATATATAGCTGCTGATTAAACTGCGTTAATTTGCGATTAAAACGTCAAAAAAAAATTTACTATAAAAACTTTTAACGCAACAGCTAAATGCGTTAATTTGACCAAAATGGTGAAAGCTCACCGAATCGATAAATGACCGAATTTCACTCAACATCTTGAAGTTAAGGTCCGTTCGCTTATTAAGTCGATCTACCACCCTCACCCCCAGGTATGTCGACAAAAGCCCCACGTCTCCAACTGCTGCACTAATCGTGTCAAATACATAACACCTGTAATCAGAGTCTAGACTAGGCTGATGCACAAATCTGTTCACAAGACAGTGATTATATTTTTCAGAATTATTTTGACACAGAGTACAATTTAATATTTTATAGGACTGTTGATTTACTGCAATTAAAGCGTAATTAATGCGTTAAAATTATGTGATTACATTTTTAACACAAACACCTAAATGCGTTAAATTGTACCCAAATGCTGTTATTTTAGAGTTGCAATAAATAAAATCAGTAAAAACCCAATTCTATTCTATAACCAGATCAGAAAAGATTTGAAAGCAAAATGCAAGAAAAAATACCCGAACAAAGAGACTGTCATGTTTACTTAAAACCAAAGCAGCGATATGACCTTGAAACAATAGGATTGCCATGTCTTAATTCTAATAGGTCACTATGTTGCTCCGACTAACATCTAATCCTCAAGAGGCGCAATCAATTTAAATCGACCTGCATTATATGCTTAACGCAATCCCATTGATAGCTACCTGCATTACATGCTTGGCGCAATCACATTTACAGCGACCTGCATTATATGTTTAACTTTTCGTTCATGGTTGGCAGTATGAGCCCGTGATCCAGCCTGGGAACGAGAGACTCGTCCATCATGCAACCCTGTTTTTCTGCAGGCTACTTGGACACGAGGAAATGAACAAACATATCAACTGTAACACGATTGACCAGAACAACTGTGAAACGTTTGTTGCCTGGTCTACAGGTGTAAAGGTAAGTCACTTTACCGTCTTTGACATGTTTATGTTGGCTAAGAATATTATTTGTATCACGCAAATATCAGCGACGTTAAGAAAGAATTGTGATCAATCACCTCTATAGTCTTTCTGAATTCCCCACATAGCAAGCAAACTTTATTAAAGAGGTCATAGTTCAAACATTCCCATGAGGCGATTACAAACTATATAAAGAAGTTAATATAATATGTGTCCTGAAACATCAGTAGACTGTGTCCAGAAATGTGTTAAACTGTTTCAGAAGATCTATTAAAACTGTCTCCAGAAACTCTATTAAACTGTGTCCAGATGATCTATTAAACTGTGTCCAGATGATCTATTAAACTGTGTCCAGATGATCTATTAAACTGTGTCCAGATGATCTATTAAACTGTGTCCAGATGATCTATTAAACTGTGTCCATATGATCTATTAAATTATGTCCAGATGATCTATTAAACTGTGTCCAGATGATCTATTAAATTGTGTCCAGATGATCTATTAAACTGTGTCCAGATGATCTATTAAACTGTGTCCAGATGATCTATTAAACTGTGTCCAGATGATCTATTAAATTGTGTCCAGATGATCTATTAAATTGTGTCCAGATGATCTATTTTGTCCAGATGATCTATTAAATTGTGTCCAAATGATCTATTAAATTGTGTCCAGATGATCTATTAAACTGTGTCCAGATGATCTATTAAACTGTGTCCAGATGATCTATTAAATTGTGTCCAGATGATATATTAAATTGTGTCCAGATGATCTATTAAATTGTGTCCAGATGATCTATTAAACTGTGTCCAGATGATCTATTAAACTGTGTCCTGCAGAAGATCTATTAAACTGTGTCCAGATGATCTATTAAACTGTGTCCAGATGATCTATTAAACTGTGTCTAGATGATCTATTAAACTGTGTCCATGCACCATAGTACAAAAGATTAATTAAACTGTGTCCAGAAGATCTATTAAACTGTGTCCTGCAGAAGATCTATTAAACTGTGTCCTGCAGAAGATCTATTAAACTGTGTTCAGAAGATCTATTAAGCTGTGACCATAAGATCTATTAAATTGTGTCCAGAAGATCTATTAAACTGTGTCCTGCAGAAGATCTATTAAACTGTGTCCATGCACCATAGTACAAAAGATTTATTAAACTGTGTCCTGCAGAAGATCTATTAAACTGTGTCCATGCACCTTAGTACAAAAGATTTATTAAACTGTGTCCTGCAGAAGATCTATTAAACTGTGTCCATGCACCATAGTACAAAAGATCTATTAAACTGCGTCCTGCAGAAGATCTATTAAATTGTGTCCTGCAGAAGATCTATTAAACTGTGTCCTGCAGAAGATCTATTAAACTGCGTCCTGCAGAAGATCTATTAAACTGCGTCCTGCAGAAGATCTATTAAACTGTGTCCTGCAGAAGATCTATTAAACTGTGTCCTGCAGAAGATCTATTAAACTGTGTCCCGCAGAAGATCTATCAAACTGTGTCCAGAACTACTGAGCCACATACACACAAGTTATCACACGATCGATATTACAACGACTCCCTTTTATGTAGTATAATTTTTCTTTGTTAAGATACTATTGTGTAATGTTGTATTGCAAACTTTAAAAAAAAAATCTTATTGGCTTCTTTCTAGGCATTCACGTATCCAGAGTCTGTTGGTCATGCCATCCCCATGGATGATCTGGGCTATCTGCTGGTATTACATTACCACAATCAGGAGAAGAAATCAGGTCAGACTACAATAGAACACACTGCAATATTGTGTGTGTGTGTGGGTGTGTGTGGGTGTGTGCTGCTCTTATCGATAGGGAAAACAGGCAACTGTTTAGTGCCCCCCCCCCAAATTTCCAAAGGGAGAGCACTTTTCCAGTCGACAATTCCTTTTCAATTTGATGAATCAAGTACCCCAAAAAATTTGAGCTTACATTTCTTTATCTATCTATCAATCATAAATATCTTCTAATTTCTCTCTCTCTCTCTCTCTCTCTCTCTCTCTCTCTCTCTCTTTCTCTCTCTCTCTCTCTCTCTCTCTCTCTCTCTCTCTCTCTCTCTCTCTCTTTCTCTCTCTCTCTCTCTCTCTCTCTCTCTCTCTCTCTCCGTTGTTTTTATTATTGAATATCTGTTGACAGTTCATCAGGCATCTCTACTATTTTCATTATTTAGGAATTGTTGACAGTTCAGGCCTACGACTCTATTTGACGCCAAACGTTCGGAAGTATGATGCTGCGTCACTCGTTATAGGAGCCAACTATAACAAGTACCTGATGGTGCCTCCACTAGCCCAGAACTTCGTGTATCGAGCCTACTGCGACGCCAGCTGCACCAATCGAGTAAGATATTTGTGAATTATTATTTTTAACACATCGAGGGATCATTTGGTGGCGATGTGCAGATCACGTGGCCGTCGACAGCAAAGTTCAAGGTTCGGTCCTATGCTGACGACATATCCTAGATTGTTTCAGAACCTGGTAAAGGATTTCATGTCAAATTTAAGGGTGGATGGTGGGCTTTGTGCCTTTTTCCCCCCACACAGCCTCCCGTGGTTCCTGTATTGCCAGAGCAATCTATGCTATAGTAGGAATGAAAGAAGAGGCATGAACAACAATAATCGCCAAAGACTTATGTAATTTCTTTTGTTGTTTTATAAGTAGTTTATATGATCATAGAGAAAAACATGACCATTCAACAAAAAATATCAATTCTGTTTGTTTATCCTATGATATACTACAATATTGCTGATTTACTTAAATCTTAATTCTAACATTACTTTTTAATCGTTGTGCTACTGAATTTTTAATTCTACACATATTGTTGTTGTTTTTTTTACAATCGACAGGCGTTGAAGAGCCATGACATCCATATCTTTGCTGTTCTTCTGCACGCCCACGCCCACTGCAGGGGGATAAGAATGCGTCACTTCCAGAATGGCGTAGAGTTGCCGCCCGTAATTGAAGACAAGAATTATCATTCCCAGAATCAATCGATACGATTATTAAGTGCAGAACGAACGCTCAAGAAGGTCTAAATGATTTTAAAAAAACAACTAAAAATGTAAAATGAAGTGTTGAAGTTTATAGTTAGTTATAGTTGCATGTATGAACCTCAGTCTCAGTGATTTCAGATATCTCCCATAGCAATAGCACTGTCGGCTAAGGTGAGAGTGAAAGGACACCATAAAAACAGTAGTTTATAGGATCCCCCCCTCTCTCTCCCTGTCTCTCTCTCTCTCTCTCTCTCTCTCTCTCTCTCTTTCTTGCATTGTCATTATTTAGTAATTGCTGACAGTTCATTATCTTCCCATTATTTTCCTACTCGTGGTCATAAGGGCCCCTAAAAGTAATTTTGTCCCCACACCAGCCGTTTGTAATGTCTCTTTTTTATGGGCCTAACATTTTAGTCCTCGCCCAGGTGTTAATATATAATATCTATAGTCTAAAGCCCTCCAAAAAGTAGTAACCGCTATGATGTTTGTTCAGTACACAAACTTTGACATATCCATAATGCCCTAGCAATGACAAATTATTGAAGCTTTGAAAATGTATTGCCTGATCTATCTATCTATCTATCTATCTATCTATCTATCTATCTATCTATCTATCTATCTATCTATCTATCTATCTATCTATCTATCTATCTATCTATCTATCTATCTATCTATCTATCTATCTATCTATCTATCTATCTATCTATCTATCTATCTATCTATCTATCTATCTATCTATCTATCTATCTATCTATCTATCTATCTATCTATCTATCTATCTATCTATCTATCTATCTATCTATCTATCTATCTATCTATCTATCTATCTATCTATCTATCTATCTATCTATCTATCTATCTATCTATCTATCTATCTATCTATCTATCTATCTATCTATCTATCTATCTATCTATCTATCTATCTATCTATCTATCTATCTATCTATCTATCTATCTATCTATCTATCTATCTATCTATCTATCTATCTATCTATCTATCTATCTATCTATCTATCTATCTATCTATATATATATATATATATATATATATATATATTATTTCAGGGGCAATCACTTGTTGTTGAATGTAGCTATGATACAAGGGAAGCAACTAAAATATTGCATGTAAGTTGGAAATCTCAGATCAATAATAATAATTAATTATCATATGTTATAATTCGTATGTGATGGTGAATGCTCCAACTAATTGAGATTTAATTAAAAGTATAGTGTTTTGGGGTTTTCACTAGGGAGGTGTTATGGACTTTGCTGAAGACTGTGTCTCGCTCATCTTTTACTACCCTAAAATAAGCTGGCCAGACTGTAAATCCAGGTTAGTGACAAACCCGTTTGTACTTGACTTTTTGACAATGCAGTTTTGTGTATTGAGGAATGTCGTATTGTGTTATGTAGATTTTTGCTTACATAACTACTATGTAATGGAATGCTGTGTGATGCTAAAAAGTGTTTTAGTGCATCAATTTTTGTGATGCAATGTTATATGTTCTGTATTTATTGCAATGTAATAATATCTCGTGCAATGTTTTGTTAATTATCGTGTTAACAAACAATGTATATAATGTTATATCTTTTTCTGTTATCGTCCTTTAATGCGAATATAATAAGAATTCAATGTATGTTCTTTAGCGTGTATTAGTTCTGGTGTATGTTTTTAGCGTGTATTACCATATAGACGGACGACCAGTGAACTCAGACATATTTAAAATCACCCAGACCATGAATTGGACCAACCCGAAAGTTCGCGCAGATTTTCAGCATGTTGTCAGTACTTCACCCTTTGAAAGTCATTGTGTTTATAATAATCAGGTTCGTGAAATGTCATTTCTTTGATGTATATTTTTGATAACGTGTTTTTCTAAACAACAAAATATAAAATGAACAGAATGCGAGATCTCGGATCAAAATAAAATTGAAGATTTCGCAAACAATTCGGATGACCTTTTTGAACCAAGATTGTTTTTTCTGTTTAATAACATTATGCACAAAACAGGATGACTTCATAATGTGTACTAGCAAACTAGTCTGTCTAATTTTAATAATGTTTTCTTCTATATAATTAAACTTCAATTTAGATTAAAAATGCCAAAACTGATAACTGTGATTGATCGGTACAGATATGAACCAAAAGAGTTAGTCAAAATTAAGTTAATTTCTTTTGTGACACATTTATGTATTTCTTTTTTTTTTTTCTTTTTAAATCGGGTGGGGGGGGGGGTTGAAGGGGTGTGGGGAGGAGGTGGCGCTAATCTAAAAAAAAGTTCTGTCCAGGACGCCGTTTTACACTCAACCGGTTTGACATTTAAGTCAATGGGCACCTGACGAAAGGCTCTCATGGGCTTTCTTCTAGATGGGCTCCTAGCAGGGGCGCCGAGAGCCAACACGGGCTCCAGGGCAGGACATCATTGCGGGCCCCTTAATAAACAATGAATCGTGAAAAAATTGACATGGTCGGGGCGGCCGGGCCCCCTTACAGATGCGGGTCCCCTGGCAATGACCCCGCCTGCCCCCCCTCTCGGCGTGCCTGGCTCCTAGTTGTTAGCATTGTGAGGCTCAAGCGATTGTAAAAACTCAGCGTGAGGCTTGTAAGATTGTGAAACACATAGCGTGAGGCTTGTAAGATTGTGAAACACGCAGCGTATTATAATACACTACCTATACGCTACCTCAGCAATCTGATTGATCGGACATTTAATTAGCAACACATTCAACTTAACTTTCTTTTTTATTGCACTATGTCCTAAAAAAGCCACCAGAGCGGATGAAGTGTTGAATTCTTCTGTTTCTGTGACCACGGCATTGTGTGGTTAGCACCTGGGGCGCCGAGAGCCAACAAGGGCCCCAGGGCAGGACATCATAGCGGGCCCCTTAATAAACAATGAGTCGTGAAAAAATTGACATGGTCGAGGCAGCCTGGCCCCCTTACAGATGCGGGCCCTCTGGCAATGACCCCCCACTGACCCCCCTCGGCGTGCCTGGTTAGCACTACACCTATGTTCACACCGAGCAGCTACCCCGGGATTTTCAGGTCGACAGTCGAGCGTTTTACGTCACTCGCCCACCAGTCTTCCATGGCAGTGTATGTAGGGGCCCCAATCTTGTCATTGATTATTTTAGTGACCCTTCATGTGTCTATCTATTTTATCTACTTCTATCTAACTAAATAATTAAATATTAACATGGTCAACTGACACATTGTTTTTTAAACCATAGAAGCAAGGGTCTTTAACATCTGGCTAAATTACATTGAATGCAGTCATAAATTAACTCTTTAGAATCAGATAATATCACCGTGGCCACCATTTCCCTACCCAATGGCCACAGGTTGTGCTGCACTGCTGCAATGGAGTAAGACGTATGCAGTATATTTTAATATAATTACTCAGAAGTTTATTGGTCTGATCAGAGTTGGCCTTACTTGGTGAAGATTGTAATGGGGCCTTACTTGGTGAAGATTGTAAAGGGGCCTTACTTGTTGAAGGTTGTAAAGGGGCCTCACGTGGTGAAGATTGTAAAAGGACCTCACTTGATGAAGATTGTAAAGGGGCCTCACGTCGTGAAGATTGTTAAGGGGCTTCACGTGATGAAGATTGCAAAAGGGCCTCAATTGGTGAAGATTGTAAAGGGGCCTCACTTGATGAAGATTGTAAAGGGGCCTCACTTGGTGAAGATTGTAAAGGGGCCTTACTTGGTGAAGATTGTAAAGGGGCCTTACTTGTTGAAGATTGTTAAGGGGCCTCACGTGGTGAAGATTGTAAAAGGGCCTCACTTGGTGAAGATTGTTAAGGGGCCTCACTTGGTGAAGATTGTAAAGGGGCCTCACTTGGTGAAGATTGTAAGGCTTGGTGAAGATTGTAAAGGGGCCTCACTTTGTGAAGATTGTTAAGGGGCCTCACTTGGTGAAGATTGTAAAGGGGCCTCACTTGGGGAAGATTGTAAAGGGGCCTCACTTGGGGCAGATTGTACAGGGGCGTCACATGGTGAAGTTCGTAAGGGGCGCAAGATACGCTGGCAGCTGCCCAGCGCTACACTTGTTGCATTGGTGTTTAGATCAAATGAACTGCAGTTATCTTTTAATATAGTTATAGTTTTACATCAAATGAACTGCAGTTATATTTTAATATAGTTATAGTTTTACATCAAATGAACTGCAGTTATATTTTAATATAGTTATAGTTTTACATCAAATGAACTGCAGTTATATTTTAATATAGTTATAGTTTTACATCAAATGAACTGCAGTTATATTTTAATATAGTTATAGTTTTACATCAAATGAACTGCAGTTATATTTTAATATTGTTATAGTTTTACATCAAATGAACTGCAGTTATATTTTAATATTGTTATAGTTTTACATCAACTGTATGCCCTTATTACGTGCTAGTTTCTAGATCTGTTTTTTTCTCTCTCAGACTTTGGAAAACATCATCCCCGTGTCAAATGTCAGTCCTGTACTTGAGGCATGACATTAAGAATGTGACCATTCAACATATTCTACATGATACGAGCATATTGATAAGTATCTTTATGTCCACCTTTTGATTGATGAGTCTTTATCATCTAGATTGTTTTAAAGAACTAAACAATTAGTTTAATTTTTTTTCAACAAAAATGTATATAACCTGTTGAATAAAAATGAACAAATAATTATATAAGTATTTATTTATTTTTGTTAAATATCTAGGACGATTGATTGACGATGAATTAAATTTTTATTTACCATCGGTATTGACAAATTGTAAAATGTACCTACCCCGAACAGTTTGTTGTGCGAATGTAAATACGAAGACGGCATAGGAATCTATGGAGTCTGAGAATATTTATTTCCAGTTATAGGACATTGTACTGGAATGATAGGGGGATGGCTGGTGACTCTGTGATTGAATGGAAATGTGACCGTGTGGTTGGTTAACCATGTGGTTGGTTGACCGTGGGGTTGGTTGACTGAGTGGTTAATTGACTGAGTGGTTGCTTGACTGAGTGGTTGGTTGACCGTGTGGTTGGTTGACCGTTTGGTTGGTTGACCGTGTGGTTGGTTGACCGTGTGGTTGGTTGACCGTGTAGGTGAATAACTGAGTGGTTGGTTGACCGTGTGGTTGGTTGACCGTGTGGTTGGTTGACTGAGTGGGTGATTGACCGTGTAGTTGGTTGACCGTGTGGTTTGTTTACCAAGCGGTTGGTTGACTGAGTGGGTGATAGACTGAGTGGTTGGTTGACTGAGTGATTGGTTGACCGTATCGTTGGTTGACAGTGTGGTTGATTAACCGTTAGGTTGGTTGACCGTGTGGTTGGTTGACCGTGAGGTTAGTTGACCGTGTGGTTGGTTGACCGTGTGGTTGGTTGACCGTGTGTTTGGTGGACCGTGTGGTTGGTTGATCGTGTGGTTGGTTGACTAAGTGGGTGATTGACCGTGTTATTTGTTGATCGTGTGGTTGGTTGACTGAAAGTGTGATTGATAACCTAGCAAAGCAGAAGACTAGTTGACTTCTCGAACAATATACTTGGTGACTTGTCGCCTTCCTGACTGATTGTTTTTGTGACTGAGTAAGTTAGTGACTGGGTGAGTGTATGACTGGGTAAGAGGGTGGATGTGTTATTGTGTGACTGTGTGGCTGGGTGACTGACTTAATGACTTGGTGGATAAGAGATTTCGACGTCGACTGATTGAAATTCATTTGTATTTATCCGCTGGTTTTAAAAATTTGAAGACTAGATGACATCACCAACATAGGTTGTGACATGAATGTAAACCCGACGATATCTGGCCTGACAGGTATACATTATAAGAGTCTGAGGGCCCAGACAGGTAGACATATGAACTCTCAGGTAGACATCATAGGAGTCTGATGCCCTGACAGGTAGACATATGGCCTGTCAGGTAGACATCATAGGAGTCTGATGCCCTGACAGGTAGACATATGGCCTGTCAGGTAGACATCATAGGAGTCTGATGCCCTGACAGGTAGACATATGGCCTGTCAGGTAGACATCATAGGAGTCTGATGGTCTGACAGGTAGACAACATAGGAACCTGATCGCCCCAATATGTGCATTTTGGCCTAGGGCTTCAATTACATGACGTCACTTCTAAAGGTCCCTAGATTGAGTTACTGGGCTGAGTGACTCCTGTGTCCACTTGTGTTGTACGTAAACAAAGAATTGGATACTGGTGTCCAACCCCCACCCGTTCCTGAATAGTTTGAACAACCCCCACCCGCTCCCGTCAAAGTTTGCTCCATCACCATCTGCCACCGTTTCTTCTATGAAGGAAGTCCCTAACTTAGTAAACATGGTGTTATGTGACAGGTGTGTCCTCAGGTAAAATATGTAGAGAAAGTATCGGTTACTGGTCTCAGTGAGGGGAAGTCCCTAGCTTAGTAACCATGGATGAAATATTTAAACTATTGACCACTGGTCTCAGTGAGGGGAAGCCCCTAGCTTAGTAAATATGGATGAAATATGTAAACGTCATCATCGGCTTCTGGCCTCAGTAAAAAAAATAATTTTTATCATTGCCCTAATGCACATATATAAAAATGCTGAATATGAAGTGAATTTCTTTTAACAACATAAAGTATAAGGATATGAATAAACACTAAAAGTATAAAGTAAAGAAAAAATGTAAAATCAAACATTGGAAAATGACTTTTATGACAATGTTCTCAAAAGTATTAAAAAATAATAAATTTCATTGGCTTAGGTCTTACAAAGAATTTCATTGATCAAATAAAGAAATGGTGCCAGAAACATGAAACACACACACCACAAACACACACCACAAACACACACACCACAAACACACACCACAAACACACACAAAAAACACATACCACAAACACACACATACACCACAAACACACACATACACCACAAACACACACATACACCACAAACACACACACCATAAACACGCACACCATAAAAACACACCACAAACACACACACCACAAACACACACATACACCACAAACACACACACCATAAACACACACACCATAAACACGCACACCATAAACACACACCACAAAACACACACCACAAACACACACACCACAAACACACACATACACCACAAACACACACACCATAAACACACACACCATAAACACGCACCACAAACACACACACCACAAACACACACATACACCACAAACACACACACCATAAACACACACACCATAAACACACACACCACAAACACACACATACACCACAAACACACACACCACAAACACACACACACCATAAACACGCACACCATAAACACACATTGAGTAATACAGCAAAAAAAAATGATTTTCATGGAGTTACCATTAGTATTTAAATTGATAGACATAATTTTATCGGTAGTGTTACAGTTGTCAGTAATTTTATCGATAGTGTTACAGTTGTCGGGTATGGATGAAGGTAAATTGTTACAAACAAACAAAAATTGTAAAGACGGGTAATGTAAAAATAATTTTATTATGAAACAAACTTCTTATTTATTTGCTTGTTTTTTTTTTCATATCTAAATTGTTAAATAACGGTGGAAAGATATAACTACACCGTCATAGACTCAAGGCCATTATTAAGGTTAGGCCTAATAGAGGCAATCTGACACCGCTCGTTTTACTACACAAGTTTTACTAACACGTAGACATCACTCTCAAATTTTACTAACACGTAGACATCACTCTCAAGTTTTACTTACACGTTGACATCACTCTCAAGTTTTACTACACGTAGGTATCACTTTCACGTTTTACTACACGTAGGTATCACTTTCACGTTTTATTACACGTAGACATCACTCTCAAACACTTCGTTCTCGCAAAAAAATCACCAGCACAAGATATTACTGAAATACTAATCCTTTAATCACTCCACATAATAATACTAGTATACATCAAATGCAAGACAAATCCTCAGATAGCTAGGACAAATAAAACGAAACCGCTGTTTAACTATATCTGCGCTGCTGCATAGGACCGAAACGTGTACAGTAGTTTTTTTTTTAACGACTGACACATTAGGGTGGTTCATTGAGATATGGCAAAAAATGAAATGTGTGCTATAGAGCAAGACACCCTCCCAATTATTTACATCTGCTAATAGTAATGTTTTGGTAAAGTTTTAGCTTCAAATTCTAAATACAAGACGGTGCTCAAGAGCAATATAATATCCAAATTTTACGAAATTCTATCAAAATGAAGTAATACGCATATGTTGAATGTTTCAAATTACAACCAGCATTAACTTTTTAATCTCAACAGTTCAAATCTCTTTTGCCAATCAACCACTAAGCTTAAACATATGGTTATTGACATTTGTCACACAAAAAAATGTCAAATTGTGCTGTTCCATCAAAAAAAACGTGAAAATTTAACCAACTCAAATTCAAGTCACAAAAGCATGGATTATCAGTCAATGTTATTGTCATTCTGACATTAAGTCCTAAACAGCAGGCTTTTTGATGATTTGTGTTTGAACAGCCTTGCAGTTTGCTTCCAATTCTTGCAATAAAAGTTGTATTTCTTCTTCGTGGTTAGTAAGCAGCGTGTTGTATAATTCAAAAGCTTCACCTCTCGCTCTGCAGTGTCATTCACAATACGTAAAGACTTGAATCGTGTCTGGTCATATCGATACTGTTCACCTGCAGACCACTTTTGGGTTGCAAATCAAGAAAGGCACTGTCTAACTGACTATGTCAATGTTATAGAAACTAAGAAGGTTACCCGTTCTGGTAGTTGCAAAGTAATCTAAACCTATGTCTGGTTTTATTAGAATTGATGAATCTCCACGCACTTTTCGTTCGCCAGCCTCAAGGGTCATTCAGTGCACAATTCCCATCTTTGCAGCTGATGTCATATGATCTGTACTGATGTCAGGATCGATGATCTGGTAACTGCTGTGATCAGTCCAAAGCTGTAAATCACTGGATGGAGTTTCAGTTGTACGGGGAGCTTGGTGTAAATTAGTACTCCAAACTTAACAAAGCGCTCAACTTGGGTTTCTTCTTTGTAGCTTGAATACATCTGTTTGGTTGCGGAAGAGATATATTTTCATGGCATAAATTAATGTTGCCAACCAGTGATCACGATATACTGGTCCTGGAGCTCTCTAGTGGATTGTACTTGGTGGATGTCCCAAAACAATCAGATTCTACTCAACGAGCTCCATGTAATCATCTCTGACTTGTTCTTTTAGGTGCTCTTTGGTCAGGACTGCTATGGTCCAACAGCTTTTTAATCGTATGGAAAGCGGGATATCTGGGGAGTTTGAAGGTCCACAGCAGATGGTGAAAACCTTTGACAAGATGATCTCCATTACATGATGACGACAGACTAACCAATGAAGTTTACGGCTTAGACTGTTTTCAATCCCAACACATACTCCATTTATTCTGCCGGTATTTACTAAGGTTGTGTCAAAGAACATAGCCTGAACCTTCTCAACCAGCTATCACTCCACCAACAATTTGTGAACAGCATTTGTTTCATTCTCACCAGTTCCAGAGCTCACCTTTGGTACACCTAACAGTTTGTCCAACCCATCACCTGAAACTAGAACTGCTAGCCTGTCAACTGAGCCCTCCCCAAATATTGCTGGAAGTATCTTTCCATCCCAATGGATTACTAATGGGCAAGTTGGCTCAAAATTATCTTTCATTGCTTTAGAAATGTTATGCCTAGCACTTGACTGCGTGAAATAGATAGTACATTGGAATCGTGACAAAGGGCTGTAGCAATAGGAATAAGTAGTCAAACAGCTTCACGATCAGATGTTTCACTACTGTCAAAGGCACTTGTTACACTTGTATTGAACAATTGGTCTCGAGAGGTTTTCTTTACTTGAGTTATCTTGCTGTTTACCTGATTTGCTAATTTTGGTCGGTATATACTCATCGTCATATTCAGTTTTATCATCAAGAACACTGCTTGCAAATGCGCAGTCATCATCAACATGAAGTTATGACACAGAATAATTAAACAGCCAACTCCAAGTAATTACAATTTAACACAAAGAACATGATACAGTAAGCAAATATGCAAAATGTAAATTACATGAAAGTTCGGCATTTATCGATGAAATTGCTATAAGGAAAAAAAGTTAGAGGGTGTCTTGCTCTGTAGGTGAAAGTTGAGTTTTTTTGGGGCCACCCTACTGACACATGTATGGGTCTGATAAAAGGGGTGATTACTTGTTGAATATTGTTAAGGGGCCCCACATGGTGAAGATCGTTAAAGGGCCCAAGATACGCTGGCGGTCGCCCAGCGCTACCCTTGTTACACTGTCAATTACATTAAATTGAGTTGCAGATATCTCCACTGAGCAACCATTTTCTATAGATGCATGATCAACTGTATGATCAACTGCATGATCAACTGTATGATCAATTGTATGATCAACTGTAGATCAACTGAATGATCTCATTAACTGACAGTTTCTAGATGTGTGTGTTTGTTTGTTTTACTCTCAGACTTTGAAAGACATCATCCTCATGTCATATGTCAGTCCTGTACTTGGGGCAGATTCTAACTGATGACACATGACATTAAGATGTTGACTATTCAAAATATTCTAGATGATACGAGCATATTGAAATATATTTTTAAATCTACCACTACCTACGGTACCAGAAAATTTTTTTTTTTGGATATATTGTTGATTAAAAGAATCCACTCACATCTCTTGACGTGATTGATACATGTCAATAAACTGACGTGATTGATACATGTCAATAAACTGACGTGATTGATATATGTCAATAAACTGACGTGATTGATACATGTCAATAAACTGACGTGATTGATACATGTCAATAAACTAACGTGATTGATACATGTCAATAAACTGACGTGATTGATACATGTCAATAAACTGACGTGATTGATACATGTCAATAAACTGACGTGATTGATACATGTCAATAAACTGTTCTCAATAACTAGTTCAATAGACATAGCCCTATATAATAATGCTTAATAGATCTGTTACAATATATTATCACTCTTTAATAAGTAAAACTAACTTGTTTAACATTGCAGCAAACAAATGTACCTGTATTATTATGTTGTGTCGATTAAAGTGTGCGTTAATTTGCGATAACATTTTAAATTGTGCATTAATTGCGATCAATTTTTTAAATCAAACACACACACAATATATATATATATATATATATATATATATATATATATGTATATATATATATATAGATAGATAGATAGATAGATAGAGAGAGAGAGAGAGAGAGAGATGGAGGGAAAGATATAGAAAGATAGATTGAAAGAGAAAAAATCAAAAGAGAGGCGGGGGAAGTTAATGAACTCAAGATGGTTGACGTTGTATGTGGCAGGTAATTCTAAATTAGACAGCATTGTTCGAAATTGGATTTAAAATAAATTGAATTCAGTGCCCGATGAACGTATTGAAGAAAATCAATAGAGATCAGTGAGGTAGTAATTGGCTGTTTACACAAGAGATCAGTGCACGCAAAACACCAAGTCAACTGAGTAACAATAACTTTTCAGCCACGGGTAAGTTTTGGCGAAGCAAAGTCTAAATTATAAGCGTTTTTTTCAATCTGTTTACCTAACAGTAACATATAATTGTACCCGCCTTATTGAGTTCTGATAGGCACATTGGGTTGGGATGGGGTGAGGGGAAGACAATGAGCATAATGACCATATTAGTACTTAGAACATCTATTGACCAGAGCAGTACTTAGCACATCTACTGACCAGAGAAGTACTTAGTACATCTACTGACCAGAGCAGTACTTAGTACATCTACTGACCAGAACAGTACTTAGCATATCTACTGGCCTGGAACAACCAGTGCTTAGCACATCTACTGCCCTGGAACAACCAGTATTTCGCACACAACCCCCCCCCCCTGTCTCTATCATTAAAAAGTATAACTCAATGCAACAGGCTAAAGCTAACTTTATTCACCGCCTTCAAATACTTTATTATTACTTTCAGTTATAAACTATGGTAATGTCGAATTGTAAAGTGCCATTATTGGGGTAGCTTTAAGACTTTAAAGCTAAAATTTGTAATTCGCAAACTTTAATGGCATTAAAATAGAATAAAAAACGACCGAGTGGCATTATTTACTTGAATATTCGAATATTCTGACATTTTTTTTCATCTTTTCCACCGCACCTTAAACTTAATATTTGACACTGTTATTCTTGGATTAAAACATTTATTTTTTTTTAGTGGTTCGCATCGATTAACCTTTTTTTCCCCCACAGTGGGTAGCGAAGCGTAAAATTTCGCAAAGGCCTTTTTTTTTACACATTATTTAAGCAAAATCCATCTTCTCAACACAGCACATTTAACAAATTGAATCCAGTCAGACATAGTAGATCTAGCTATACATAGTGACCAGAGTGGAACATAATATATATTTACATTTGACATTAAAACCTGCTCATTTATCTAGACTTGAAATATTTTTATATATACATTTTTGAACTCATACACTGTTATAACAATCACAGAATTACAAATATTCTAAAAAAAAAAGTTGTGTCCAACGATTTTGTTTACCACTTCATTTTGTTTACCACTTCATTTTGTTTACCACTTCATTTTGTTTACCACTTCATTTTGTTTACCACTTCATTTTGTTTACCACTTCATTTTGTTTACCACTCTATTTTGTTTACCACTTCATTTTGTTTACCACTTCATTTTGTTTACCACTTCATTTTGTTTACCACTTCATTTTGTTTACCACTTCATTTTGTTTACCACTTCATTTTGTTATTTTTCTGGTCATAGTCAACAATGGTGGCTGGTTTCTTTGTTTGTATTCTGGTCATTTGTTGCACCGGAGATCTCATTGGCAATGCTGGTATGTTTGAAAATAGACTGTTAATTGTCCGTAATAAAAATATTAACTATAAGATGTGTAAGTAATTCAAACTAATACATGATTGCATGGCTTGAAGTAAATATCAATAAATGATTTACATTTCACTGTTATCTCACAATCAAGTCTCTATATTCTATATGATGTCGAAAATGTATAATATCGTATAGTGCCAATGTCTTTAATGAAGTCTTCACATTGAAACTAACAACAAAAAAAGGTTCATGAAAATTATTAAAATTTAGGAATTCCTGAAGATCAGAAAATAATTTCTTCAGTGGATTAGCACTGTACGTCATGGATGTACCAATAATGAAAAGTGAAAAACAACAGAATTGCTTGTGAATAGCGTACTAATACTTTTAATCAGTCTAAGATAAAACGCCAGAGTCGGGACGGGCGATTGGGATAACGGTGACGTGTCACTGTGGAGACTGGTCACCGTTTTTAAATTTTAAAATTCAACTTTGTTTATTTCATGTATTTTCCATTCACAGAAGGATCAAGTGGCTATAAGAATTCCTCACTTTCTGATGACGTTATCGTATTTGAATTTCGAACCAGTGAGGTAGTACTACGTGTTTTAGTTTTATGAATGTTTTTATAAGCACTTGAACATGAAATATGTTATCCAAATAAATTATCAATACGCTGTTTGTGATAAGATGATATGGACAATTTAAAAATGAAATGCATTTACATATATATCATTTACATAGATATCATTTACATATATATCATTTACACACACATATATATATATATATATATATATATATTTATATATCGTTTATATTTACACTGGTACCTCGACATATGAGTGACTTAACATACGAGATTTTCGAGATACGAACCGTCGAGTGAGTGATTTTGCTTTGAAATACGAGAAACATTTGAGATACAAGCCGGTTTACTACGTCGCGTGAGTATCGTATTTTCCCGCGACACAGTCAGTATGCTTGTTTGTCTCGCAGTCGAAGTACCTTTGATAATTTGAGCTTTTTGTTCATTTGCAAAACTGTATCACCATGAGTCCGAAAAATATAATGGAAAGGTCAGTGGTCACAAGAAGATAATATCCATTGAATTAAAGCGTGAACATCTTAGAAAAACATGAGCAATTTGTTTGAGTGACTGACTTAGCGAGGCAGTACGGGCGTAGTACTTCAACGATATCTACTGTGCTGAACAGAATATGTTTATAAAGAGCAAAACACCAGCTTATGGCGTTACAATAAATTCTCCGTCTATATTTTTTACCCTACACCTCCGTCAACATCGTTCGTAGAATCAAGTCGACTAAGTTTCAAGTAATTACATTTAATAAAAATAAGTTCATTTCTTTACATTATCTTGTATTATGTTTGTATACAATGTCGGTCATTTATAAATACATATTTTAATTCAAAAAACACATTACAAAAACAATTGGGGATGGCACTTTGGGAGATGTTCGAACGGATCAAAATCATTTAAATTTTTTTTTTAATTTGGTAAATTTACTTTGAGATACGAGCAAATTGACTTACGAGCAACGTTACGGAACGAATTAAATATATTTATATATATATATATATATATATATATATATATATATATAAAACTGGCCATTATCTTTAAAAAGTGCAGTGATTTAAAATAAATATTCTAATTAAGCTTTCTATCTGTAAATAGCCCACCCTGACTGTCATCTGAATGTCTTACCTGTCTGTCAATGTCCATGAATTTCTTTGTTTTGCGGCCTTACCCTGTCTAGATACATATAAATAACTATATATATATCACCATATATATATATATATATATATATATTTGTCTGTCTGTTAGTATATCAATGCATCTATCTATCTTTATGTCTGCCTCTCCGTTTAAACAACCACTAATCTATATGTTGGTCGATCTCTTTGTTTGTCTTTCTAAGAATCCACAGATCTGTACATCTGTACATCTCCGTGTTTATCTATCCATCTATGTCTGACTACTGCTGTCTCTGTTTATTTTTCTGTCACACTATGAGACTAAACTGCGTTACATTTATTAGCATAGTGATATACATATATATCAGTGCGGTCATTGTTTCAGTTTCAAGTTCCTACCGATATCATTTATTACAACTGCAGATACATAAAAATGGACTTACCTCCAGTGAAACACCATTTAATAAAGGTAAAGTGTGCCATAAATAAGGACTAAATCATTTTATAATGTCTTCCGTATATACCGTATTTATATGTTATATATTACTTATTTAATCTATATCATTTTCACATCTGCATAATTATAATATATATATATATATATATATATATATATATATATATATATATATATATATATATATACTAGCTGTACCCTCCAAAACATTTGCATAGAGTTATATCCCCTTAGGCTTGATCGGCAGGCTAGGTTATTATTTGGTTTCGGGCAGATCCGATTTTTTTCATGGTTGTATTTTAAACTGGAATACTGTTGTATTGATTCTTTACTTTCAATTTAACGCACACTGGAAATGATTATTATATTATATATATATATATTCACATCAGGAAATACATAAGTGCAAGGCCACAGCTCTTAATTTACTAGTTCACTGTAAGGCTTCTTCAGGTACCTAATCCTCAAGAGTCACAATCACATTTATAGCGACCTGCATTACATACTTAACGTTTATTTCCTCGTTGGCAGTTTGAGCCCGTGATCCAGCCTGGGAACGAGGGATTCGTCCATCATGCAACCCTGTTCTTTTGCACGCTGCTGGGACACGAGGAAATGAACAAAGATGCCAACTGTAACACGTTAGATCTGAACAGCTGTGAAACGTTTATCGCCTGGACTACAGGTGGAAAGGTAAGTCACTTTACCATCTGTGAGATGTTTATGTTGTGTATGAATATTATTGGTATCACGCAAATATCAGCGGCGTTTAGAAAGCGTTCAATCACCTGTATAGTCTTTCTGAATTCCACACATGGCAAGCATACTTTATCCATGAAGTCAATTTTCAAACATTACCATGAGGCAATAACAAACTTTATACAGAAGTCAATATAATATGTGTCTGGAAACATCAGTATACTGTGTCCAGAAATGTGTTAAACTGTCTTCATAAGACCTATGAAACTGTTCCAAAACATCTATAAAACTGTGTCCAGCCGAATGTCTATAAAATTGTGTCCAAAAGCAATAGTTCAGAATATCTATTGAACTGTGTCCAGACACCATAAATAAGAGGCTATATCTGTGTCCAGAAGATTAAATAAACTGTGAGCAGGCACCATAGTCCAGAAGATCTATTAAATTGTGTCCCGCAGAAGATCTATTAAATTGTGTCCCGCAGAAGATCTATTAAATTGTGTCCCTCAGAAGATCTATTAAATTGTGTCCCGCAGAAGATCTATTATTTTGTTTCCAGAAGATCTATTAAATTGTGTCCCGCAGAAGATCTATTAAATTGTGTCCCGCAGAAGATCTATTAAATTGTGTCCCGTAGAAGATCTATTAAATTTTGTCCCGCAGAAGATCTATTAAATTGTGTCCCGCAGAAGATCTATTAAATTGTGTCCCGTAGAAGATCTATTAAATTGTGTCCCGTAGAAGATCTATTAAATTGTGTCCCGTAGAAGATCTATCAAATTGTGTCCCGTAGAAGATCTATTAAATTGTGTCCCGCAGAAGATCTATTAAATTGTGTCCCGCAGAAGATCTATTATTTGGTTTCCAGAAGATCTATTAAATTGTGTCCCGCAGAAGATCTATTAAATTGTGTCCCGCGGAAGATCTATTAAATTGTGTCCCTCAGAAGATCTATTAAATTGTGTCCCGCAGAAGATCTATTATTTTGTTTCCAGAAGATCTATTAAATTGTGTCCCGCAGAAGATCTATTAAATTGTGTCCCGTGGAAGATCTATTAAATTGTGTCCCGCGGAAGATCTATTAAATTGTGTCCCGCAGAAGATCTATTAAATTGTGTCTCGCAGAAGATCTATTAAATTGTGTCCCGTAGAAGATCTATTAAATTGTGTCCCGTAGAAGATCTATTAAATTGTGTCCCGCAGAAGATCTATTAAATTGTGTCCCGCAGAAGATCTATTAAATTGTGTCCCGTAGAAGATCTATTAAATTGTGTCCCGCAGAAGATCTATTAAATTGTGTCCCGCAGAAGATCTATTAAATTGTGTCCCGCAGAAGATCTATTAAATTGTGTCCCTCAGAAGATCTATTAAATTGTGTCCCGCAGAAGATCTATTATTTTGTTTCCAGAAGATCTATTAAATTGTGTCCCGCAGAAGATCTATTATTTTGTGTCCCGTAGAAGATCTATTAAATTGTGTCCCGCAGAAGATCTATTAAATTGTGTCCCGTAGAAGATCTATTAAATTGTGTCCCGTAGAAGATCTATTAAATTGTGTCCCGTAGAAGATCTATTAAATTGTGTCCCGCAGAAGATCTATTAAATTGTGTCCCGCAGAAGATCTATTATTTTGTTTCCAGATGATCTATTAAATTGTGTCCCGCAGAAGATCTATTATTTTGTGTCCCGTAGAAGATCTATTAAATTGTGTCCCGCAGAAGATCTATTAAATTGTGTCCCGCAGAAGATCTATTAAATTGTGTCCCGCAGAAGATCTATTAAATTGTGTCCCGCAGAAGATCTATTAAATTGTGTCCCGCAGAAGATCTATTAAATTGTGTCCCGTAGAAGATCTATTAAATTGTGTCCCGCGGAAGATCTATTAAATTGTGTCCCGCGGAAGATCTATTAAATTGTGTCCCGCAGAAGATCTATTAAATTGTGTCCCGTAGAAGATCTATTAAATTGTGTCCCGCAGAAGATCTATTAAATTGTGTCCCGCAGAAGATCTATTAAATTGTGTCCCGCAGAAGATCTATTAAATTGTGTCCCGCAGAAGATCTATTAAATTGTGTCCCTCAGAAGATCTATTAAATTGTGTCCCGCAGAAGATCTATTATTTTGTTTCCAGAAGATCTATTAAATTGTGTCCCGAAGAAGATCTATTAAATTGTGTCCCGTGGAAGATCTATTAAATTGTGTCCCGCGGAAGATCTATTAAATTGTGTCCCGCAGAAGATCTATTAAATTGTGTCTCGCAGAAGATCTATTAAATTGTGTCCCGTAGAAGATCTATTAAATTGTGTCCCGTAGAAGATCTATTAAATTGTGTCCCGCAGAAGATTTATTAAATTGTGTCCCGTAGAAGATCTATTAAATTGTGTCCCGCGGAAGATCTATTAAATTGTGTCCCGCAGAAGATCTATTAAATTGTGTCTCGCAGAAGATCTATTAAATTGTGTCCCGTAGAAGATCTATTAAATTGTGTCCCGTAGAAGATCTATTAAATTGTGTCCCGCAGAAGATCTATTAAATTGTGTCCCGTAGAAGATCTATTAAATTGTGTCCCGTAGAAGATCTATTAAATTGTGTCCCGCAGAAGATCTATTAAATTGTGTCCCGCAGAAGATCTATTATTTTGTTTCCAGATGATCTATTAAATTGTGTCCCGCAGAAGATCTTTTATTTTGTGTCCCGTAGAAGATCTATTAAATTGTGTCCCGTAGAAGATCTATTAAATTGTGTCCCGCAGAAGATCTATTAAATTGTGTCCCGCAGAAGATCTATTAAATTGTGTCCCGTAGAAGATCTATTAAATTGTGTCCCGCAGAAGATCTATTAAATTGTGTCCCGTAGAAGATCTATTAAATTGTGTCCCGCAGAAGAACTATTAAATTGTGTCCCGCAGAAGATCTATTATTTTGTTTCCAGAAGATCTATTAAATTGTGTCCCGCAGAAGATCTATTAAATTGTGTCCCGTAGAAGATCTATTAAATTGTGTCCCGTAGAAGATCTATTAAATTGTGTCCCGCAGAAGATCTATTAAATTGTGTCCCGCAGAAGATCTATTATTTTGTTTCCAGATGATCTATTAAATTGTGTCCCGCAGAAGATCTATTATTTTGTGTCCCGTAGAAGATCTATTAAATTGTGTCCCGCAGAAGATCTATTAAATTGTGTCCCGTAGAAGATCTATTAAATTGTGTCCCGTAGAAGATCTATTAAATTGTGTCCCGTAGAAGATCTATTAAATTGTGTCCCGCAGAAGATCTATTAAATTGTGTCCCGCAGAAGATCTATTATTTTGTTTCCAGATGATCTATTAAATTGTGTCCCGCAGAAGATCTATTATTTTGTGTCCCGTAGAAGATCTATTAAATTGTGTCCCGCAGAAGACCTATTAAATTATGTCCCGCAGAAGATCTATTAAATTGTGTCCCGCAGAAGATCTATTAAATTGTGTCCCGCAGAAGATCTATTAAATTGTATCCCGCAAAAGATCTATTAAATTGTGTCCCGTAGAAGATCTATTAAATTGTGTCCCGTGGAAGATCTATTAAATTGTGTCCCGCGGCAGATCTATTAAATTGTGTCCCGCGGAAGATCTATTAAATTGTGTCCCGTAGAAGATCTATTAAATTGTGTCCCGCAGAAGATCTATTAAATTGTGTCCCGCAGAAGATCTATTAAATTGTGTCCCGCAGAAGATCTATTAAATTGTGTCCCGCAGAAGACCTATTAAATTGTGTCCCGCAGAAGATCTATTAAATTGTGTCCCGCAGAAGATCTATTAAATTGTGTCCCGCAGAAGATCTATTAAATTGTATCCCGCAAAAGATCTATTAAATTGTGTCCCGTAGAAGATCTATTAAATTGTGTCCCGTGGAAGATCTATTAAATTGTGTCCCGCGGCAGATCTATTAAATTGTGTCCCGCGGAAGATCTATTAAATTGTGTCCCGTAGAAGATCTATTAAATTGTGTCCCGCAGAAGATCTATTAAATTGTGTCCCGCAGAAGATCTATTAAATTGTGTCCCGCAGAAGATCTATTAAATTGTGTCCCGCAGAAGATCTATTAAATTGTGTCCCTCAGAAGATCTATTAAATTGTGTCCCGCAGAAGATCTATTATTTTGTTTCCAGAAGATCTATTAAATTGTGTCCCGCAGAAGATCTATTAAATTGTGTCCCGCAGAAGATCTATTATTTTGTTTCCAGAAGATCTATTAAATTGTGTCCCGCAGAAGATCTATTAAATTGTGTCCCGCAGAAGATCTATTAAATTGTGTCCCGTAGAAGATCTATTAAATTGTGTCCCGCAGAAGATCTATTAAATTGTGTCCCGCAGAAGATCTATTAAATTGTGTCCCGCAGAAGATCTATTATTTTGTTTCCAGAAGATCTATTAAATTGTGTCCCGTAGAAGATCTATTAAATTGTGTCCCGTAGAAGATCTATTAAATTGTGTCCCGTAGAAGATCTATTAAATTGTGTCCCGTAGAAGATCTATTCAATTGTGTCCCGCAGAAGATCTATTAAATTGTGTCCCGCAGAAGATCTATTATTTTGTTTCCAGATGATCTATTAAATTGTGTCCCGCAGAAGATCTATTTTTTTGTGTCCCGTAGAAGATCTATTAAATTGTGTCCCGTAGAAGATCTATTAAATTGTGTCCCGCAGAAGATCTATTAAATTGTGTCCCGCAGAAGATCTATTAAATTGTGTCCCGCAGAAGATCTATTAAATTGTGTCCCGCAGAAGATCTATTAAATTGTGTCCCGTAGAAGATCTATTAAATTGTGTCCCGCAGAAGATCTATTAAATTGTGTCCCGTAGAAGATCTATTAAATTGTGTCCCGCAGAAGATCTATTATTTTGTTTCCAGAAGATCTATTAAATTGTGTCCCGCAGAAGATCTATTAAATTGTGTCCCGCAGAAGATCTATTAAATTGTGTCCCGTAGAAGATCTATTAAAAATTTTGTCCCGCAGAAGATCTATTAAATTGTGTCCCGCAGAAGATCTATTAAATTGTGTCCCGTAGAAGATCTATTAAATTGTGTCCCGTAGAAGATCTATTAAATTGTGTCCCGTAGAAGATCTATTAAATTGTGTCCCGCAGAATATCTATTAAATTGTGTCCCGTAGAAAATCTATTAAATTGTGTCCCGCAGAAGATCTATTATTTTGTTTCCAGAAGATCTATTAAAATGTGTCCAGAACTATTGTAAATCCTCATCGATAATTGTAATTCAGAGCCACATACACATAAGTTATCACAGGATTGATATTACAACTACTCCATATTATGCAGTATAATTTTCGCTTGTTGAGATGTAGAGAAACCTTAAAAAAAATATATAAAACTTAGACTGGCCAGATACATATTAGCTTTGTTCTAGGCATTCACGTATCCAGAGTCTGTTGGTCATGACGTCCCCATGGGGAATGTGGGCTTTATACTGGAATTACATTACCACAATCAGGAGAAGAAATCAGGTTAGACTACGATAGAATTCATCGCAATATTGTCTCTCTTTCTATCTCTCCGTGGTTTTCCTTCTAAGTAATTGTTGTCGGTTTATCAAGCAAATCTATTGTTTTCATTATTTAGGAATAGTTCACAGCTCAGTATATCTCTAATGTTTTCATTATTTAGGAATTGTTGACAGTTCAGTATATCTCTATTGTTTTCATTATTTAGGAATTGTTGACGTGTCAGTATATCTCTATTGTTTTCATTATTTAGGAATTGTTGACATTTCAGTATATCTCTATTGTTTTCATTATTTAGGAAATGTTGACAGCTCATTATATCTCTATTGTTATAATTATTTAGGAATTGTTGACAGTTCATCAGGCATCTCTACTGTTTTAATTATTTAGCAATTGTTGACAGTTCAGGCCTCAGACTCTATCTGACGCCAAATGTTCGAAAGTATGACGCTGCGTCACTTGGGATAGGAGCCTTGAATGACAAGTACCTAATAGTGCCTCCACTAGCCCAGAACTTCGTGTATCGAGGCTACTGCGACGCTAGCTGCACCAATCGAGTAAGATATTTGTGAATTATTATTTTATAATACATCGAGGGAACATTGGTGGCGATATGCAGATAGCGTGACCGTCGACAGCACGGTTACAGGTTCGATCCTATGCTGACGACAGCACGGTTACAGGTTCGATCCTATGCTGACGACAGCACGGTTACAGGTTCGATCCTATGCTGACGACAGCACGGTTACAGGTTCGATCCTATGCTGACGACAGCACGGTTACAGGTTCGATCCTATGCTGACGACAGCACGGTTACAGGTTCGATCCTATGCTGACGACAGCACGGTTACAGGTTCGATCCTATGCTGACGACAGCACGGTTACAGGTTCGATCCTATGCTGACGACAGCACGGTTACAGGTTCGATCCTATGCTGATGACATATCCTGGATTGTTTCAGAACCTGGTAAAAGATTTCATGTCAAAATTAAGGGGGAGGGGGGATCGCGCTCTTTGTTCTATTTTTTTCTACGTATCCTCCCGTGGTTCCTGTATTGCCAGAGCACTCTAGGCTATGGTAGGAATGAAAGAAGAGGAATGAACAACAAATGTCGCGTAAGACTTATGAAATGATTTTTTTGTAGTTTTATAAGTGATATATAGGATCACAGAGAAAAACATGACCATTCAACATTAAAAAAAAATCAATTCTGTTTGTTTATCCTGTGATTTACTGCAATATTGCTAATTTACTAATAGAAATTCTAATATTCTGGATTGGATTCAGAATTAGTAAAATAAAATATGTACAGTAGAAGTATGACTAAAATATAAGCCTATATCCCTCCTATCATATTTGGTGGAGCTTTGTATCACAAATAAAGAAATTATGGGTAATTTTTGTTTTGCTTAAAAAAAAGTTCACCCTCCGATCGACCCGAATTTTCTTAGAACATAAAAATTTTGAAATTTTTCAATAAAAGTTTCACCATTACAAATAAAAGTGACATAAGAATAATATTGATAATTGTTACAATGTTGCAGGGCATATTTCTATTGTGTATTAGTTAAAAGAAATATAATGTTCAATTTTTCAATGGACTTACAAAGTGGAAGTAAATCTTGCATCACTTAAACTGCACGCTCTGCACAGATATTTCAACGTTGCGTTGATATAGGTGTTTGATTTGTGGAACAAAATGTCTTTAATGACTTCAAAGTCTTTGTATGCTGCTTAAAAGTTTCTTAAAAATTATCAAAGTCAGAAGCATTGAAGCACTTGGGAGAGAATCAGATGTCAGTCCATGTACCATTAATGAAATCACATGCTGCCTTAGCTGTTTGTCGATACCCCATTATCAGAACTAATGATAGCAAACAATTAACTGCATTTGAGTCTCATCTCACATTACTGATGTTTGGAAGTGATCGAAAATGTACTTTTGGGAAGCTTCCTGAAGTTTTGAAAATCATGTAGCATGATATTAAATGATCAAGAAAAGCCATGTCATCTCGCCAACACTCTTGTTCTGATTTTTTAGTGATGCCCCAGAATTATCAAATGATGTTTTGAGTTGCTCATACTTTTCAGTGATTGTTGAAACAGACGAGTAGCCGAAGTTCGGTGAAGTTGTTGATTACCAAAATGATCATTCATGACATGTTTCAATACATGTATTGTATCTATAATGTGGTGTTGACATCCGATGTATACAACTTTTTTAATCCAACATCTTGAAAGTGTTTCTGTAACACTGTGACTGCACCAATTCTTCTTCCTGTATTTACTGCAGTTGTGTCAGAGATAATAATTTTTATTGAAGGCCAGAGTTCATATTCACTGAGCACAGTTTTATTCCATTGAATATGGTCTCCCCTTTTGCGTTTGACAGCTGAAGAACAGCACGTCACACCACCCTTTTTTATTTTTTATAACAACAACTTCGTATGTTTTCTTTTGTTGGTCTTTCTATCAAAGTGTAAGCACCAGTGTTCTTTTTTAAAGTTTTCCTTGAAAATACTTTTTAATTTTTGGGTCTTCCTTGTACTCAATTTTGTTGAACTCACTAAACACACTGCAGAAGCAGTTTTTGTCTTTAATGGTTTCTCTTTATCTTACTAGTAATAGAACACTGTTCTTCGCTCACAATATCTTTTTCACTCACAGAATCTTCTGTATCCAAAATTGGTAAGACACTTGATTCAACATTTTTTTTTCAGTAAAGCTTTCTTAGACTCTTTAAGTAATTTCGTTTTTCTTCGGAGAATCTTTTGTGAATCATCTTCTAAGGTACAATAGCCTACTTTCGTTTGTGTTGAAATCTGATGTGCATAGAACTCCTTCTTCTCGGCACAACCACTCTCCTTTTTCAACTGTTAATTAAACATCGCTGTGAAATCATAGTTTCTAGGTCAATTGTCTTTCAAACTTCTTAAGAACATTGTCAATTTTTCTCTCAAATGTTGATTTACCTTGTTGAAAGGGCAGTGTCATTTTCTCCAGAACATGCAATCAGTTCGATCCTGTCTTTTCTGCTTTTTTACATCAGAAGTTAATGTTTTATATCTGTTTACGATATGTAGATTCATTGGAATTATTCGCATTTGATCAAAGATGTTAAAAGTAATTTGCTTTCGTGATTTAATGCATTTTCGGAACTGCACTAGATTTGAAGACCATATTCTCTTGTTCTTCTCAGAAGCTGGGTCATTTTTTGACATAACTTCTCCAAGAAAATTCGGAAACGACACAAACACATATTATGTGTATAATAGTTGCCAAATAAAATGCTAACGGTGCATGGAACAACAAAGAACAAAATTACAGTAAAAATACTAAATGCGAGTATGATATACGATTTACTCGGCGAGTGGAGGGTGACATTTTTTAACAGTTGAGGGTTGTTATTGATATAAATAGTTTATATATGATAAATGTCCACTTGTGGCAGTATGGGGAATGAAAAATAAAAAAAAAAATTAGTCATATGCCTAATGTACAGTGTTGTCGTGACTTAGTTGACAAAAAATTAAGCTGTTTGACTAACATCGCTAGATTACTACATTGAAGCGCGAGTTTTTTATTATTCAGTTGTCCTAAACAAGGGTTGTGGTTCATCGGGCTTTGTACGACATCGGTGCATTTGGTTGGGATAAAATGCTCTTAACTGATGCAGAAATGAATTTTGTTAAATCCTAATTCAAATACAGTGGATTTCGCTTAATTGGGACACCGCTTAGTTGGGACAGCCGCTTATTTGGGACAAATCTCAAAGAAACCAAACCAAGAAGCCAATAGTAAATGTGTATGTTTAATTGGGACAGCCGCTTAATTGGGACAAAAAGTCTCGGTCCCGATGTGTCCCAATTAAGCGGAATCCACTGTATTACTTTTTAAACGTTGTGCTACTGCCTTTCTAATTCTACACATATTGTTTGTTTTTACAACCGAAGGCGTTGGAGAGCCAAGACATCCATATCTTCGCTGTTCTTCTGCACTGCCACGGCCACTGCAGAGAGATAAGAATACGTCACTTTCAGAATGGCGTAGAGTTGCCGCCCGTAATAGAAGACAAGAATTATCATTCCCAGAATCAATCGATACGATTACTAAGTACAGAACGAACGCTCAAGAAGGTCAACATGATATTTTTTTTAAAAACTAAAATTGTAAAATGAAGTTTTGATGTGTGTGGTTATTGTTGCATGTTTGAACCGCAGCCTCAGTGATTTCAGATATCTCCCGTGGTGCCTCCATGACAATAGCACTGTCGGCTATGGTGGGGGTGAAAGAAGGACAGCATAAAAACAATTGTTTATAGGATCTAAGCGATTTTATCTCATCCTTAAGTAGTGGCGGAGCGAGTTTAACTCGCGCTCGGGGCTCAATACCTTTTTAGCGCCCCCCATACGAAAACCATAAAAAGTATACGTAAAATAAACCATTTGGCGCCCCTTAGTGAGTAGCGCCCGGGGCATGATGCCCCTCTCCCTTGACCACCATCGCTATGCCACAGTCCCAATGTGGATTTCACACACTCTACATAACTTTACATCAACTTTAGTGCCTCAAGGGCTTTGCTGATATGCAAGGCGGATAATAATTATGGCATAAATGAGGGAAGTAAAAAATACTCGTTTTAAATTTAATGAATTAATGGCACCAGAAACCTAAGAACGACGATGTTTTAGTGTATATATTTTTTATCCGTCTATCAATCATAATACTCTTCTAAATCTCTCTCTCTCTCTCTCTCTCTCTCTCTCTCTCTCTCTCTCTCTCTCTCTCTCTCTCTCCCCTCTCTCTCTCTCTCTGGTGTTGTCATTATTTAATAATTGTTGACAGTTCATTATCTTCCCATTAATTTCCTTCTCGTAATCATCATAAGGGCTCCTAAAAATAATTTTTTTCCTGGACCCAATTTGTAATGTCTCTTTTTTATGGGCCTAACTTTTTATTCTTCGCCCTAGTCTTATGTTAAAATATAATATCTATAGTTCAACGTCCTCCGAAAATCTAATAACGACTATGATATGTGTTCAGTTCTCAAACTTGCTTCGCTTTGACATATCCATAATGCCCTAGCAATGACAAATTATTGAAGCTTTGAAAATTTATCGCCTATAGATATTTTTTTTTATTTCAGAGGCAATCACTTGTTGTCGAATGCAGCTATGATACAAGAGAAGTAACTGAAATATTGCATGTAAGTTTGAAACCTAAGATCAATAATCATAAATAATAATACTCATTTCCAGTGTGCGTTAAATCGAAAGTAAAAGAAATAATACAATAGAATTCCAGTTTAAAATACAATCATGAAAAAAATCGGATCTGCCCGAAACTAAAAATAACCTAGCCTACCGATCAAGCATAAGGGGGTATAACTATATGCATAGTTTTTGCACGGTACAGCTAGTAATAATTAATTATCATATGTTGTGATACTTAACGATAATTCGTATGTGATGGTGAATGTTCCACATTGTTAATAATTGAGATTTAATTAAAAGTAAAGTGTTTGGTGTTTTCACTAGGGAGGTTTGGTGGCCGTTGGTGAAGATTGTGTCTCGCTCATCTTTTACTACCCTAAAATAAGCTGGCCCATCTGTATATCTAGGTAAGTGACGAACCTAGTCGTGTTTGGCCTGATTTAATGCAAGGCAAATTTTTGTGTTGAGGAAAATTTTTATATAGTGGTATGTAAAGTTATCGCTTTCATTACTACTATGTAACGAAATGCTGTGTGATGATAATTGGTGCTTTAGTGCGTCAACTATTGTGCTGTAATGTTATATGTTCTGTATTTATTGCAATGTAATGATATCTGGTGCAATGTTATGTTAATTATCGCTTTAACAAACAATGTATGTAATAGTATATCTTTATCTGTTACCGCCCTTTAATGCTAATATAATAAATATGTATTAATTCCGATGTATATTCTGTATCGTGTATTAAATATGATGTATGTTCTTTAGCGTGCATTAATTATGATGTATGGTTTTAGCGTGCATTTGTTCTGATGTATGTTCTTTAGCGTGTATTAATTCTGATTTAAGTTCTCTAGCGTGTATTAATTCTGATTTCTTTAGCGTGTATTAGTTCCGATGTATGTTTTTAGCGTGTATTAGTTCCGATGTATGTTTTAGAGTGTATTAGTTCTGATGTATGTTTTTAGCGTGTATTAGTTCTGATGTATGTTTTTAGCGTGTATTAGTTCTGATGTATGTTTTTAGCGTGTATTACCATATAGACGGACGACCAGTGAACTCAGACATATTTAAAATCACCCAGACCATGAATTGGACCAACCCAAAAGTTCGCGAAGATTTTCAGCATGTTGTCAGTACTTCGCCCTTCGCCCTTCATTGTGTTTATAATAATCAGGTTCGTGAAATGTCATTTTTTAAATTTATATTTTAAATAACCAAATATAAATTGAACGGAATGCGAGATCTCGGATCAAAATAAAATTGAAGATTTCGCAAACAATTCGGATGACCTTTTTAAACCAAGATTGCCATTTCTGTTGAATAACATTTTGTACTAAACCATTTTCTATAGTTTTACATCAACTGTATGCGCTTATTACGTAATAGTTTCTAGAACTGTTTTATTTCTCTCTCAGACTTTGGATAACATCATCCCCGTGTCAAATGTAAGTCCTGCACTTGAAGCATGACATTAAGAATGTGACCATTCAACATATTCCACATGATACGAGCATATTGATATTTATCTTTATATCTACAGTTCAATTAATGAGTCTTTGTCAAATAGATTGTTTTAATGAATTAAACAATTAGTTTAAATTTGTTACAAGAAAAATGCATATTACCTGTTGAATAAAGATGAACAAATAATTATTTAAGTATTTTTTAAATATCTAGGACGATTGATTGACGATGAATTAAATTTTTATTTACCATCGGTATTGACAAATTGTAAAAATCACCTGGCCAGCACAGTTTGTTGCAGGAATGTAAATACGAAGACGTCATAGAAATCTATGGTGTCTGAGAATATTTATTTCCAGTTATAGGACATTGTACTGGAATGAAAGGAGGGATGGCTGGTGATTGAATGGAAATGTGACCGTGTGGTTGGTTGACCGTGTGGTTGGTTGACTGAGTGGGTAATTGACTGAGTGGTTGGTTGACTGAGTGGTTGGTTGACCGTGTGGTTGGTTGACTGTGTGGGTGGTTGATAACCTGGCGAAGACTAGCTGACTGGGAGACTGGAATTTCTGGTTGAACAATATGCTTGGTGAACTGGTCGAATTAGTGATTGATTAAATTGGTGACTTGTCGACTTTTTAACTGTTTTTGTGACTGAGTGGCTTGGTAATTGAAAGGTTGACAATGTGGAGAACAAGGGTAACTGAGTGATTTAATGATTGTGTGACTGGGTGAGTGTGTGACTGGGTGAGTGTGTGACTGGGTGAGTGTATGACTGGGTTAGTGTATGACTGGGTTAGTGTGTGACTGGCTGAATGTATGAATGGGTGAATGTATGAATGGGTGAGTGTATGACTGGGTGAGTGTGTGACTGGGTTAGTGTGTGACTGGGTTAGTGTGTGACTGGCTGAATGTATGAATGGGTGAATGTATGAATGGGTGAGTGTATGACTGGGTGAGTGTGTGACTGGGTGAGTGTATGACTGGGTTAGTGTGTGACTGGGTTAGTGTATGACTGGGTGAGTGTATGACTGGCTGAATGTATGAATGGGTGAATGTATGACTGGGTGAGTGTATGACTGGGTGAGTGTGTGACTGGGTTAGTGTATGACTGGGTTAGTGTGTGACTGGGTGAGTGTATGACTGGGTTAGTGTATGACTGGGTTAGTGTGTGACTGGCTGAATGTATGAATGGGTGAATGTATGAATGGGTGAGTGTATGACTGGGTGAGTGTGTGACTGGGTTAGTGTGTGACTGGGTTAGTGTGTGACTGGCTGAATGTATGAATGGGTGAATGTATGAATGGGTGAGTGTATGACTGGGTGAGTGTGTGACTGGGTGAGTGTATGACTGGGTTAGTGTGTGACTGGGTTAGTGTATGACTGGGTGAGTGTATGACTGGCTGAATGTATGAATGGGTGAATGTATGACTGGGTGAGTGTATGACTGGGTGAGTGTGTGACTGGGTTAGTGTATGACTGGGTTAGTGTGTGACTGGGTTAGTGTATGACTGGGTTAGTGTATGACTGGGTGAGTGTATGACTGGCTGAATGTATGAATGGGTGAATGTATGACTGGGTGAGTGTATGACTGGGTGAGTGTGTGACTGGGTGAGTGTGTGACTGGGTGAATGTATGACTGGGTTAGTGTATGACTGGGTGAGTGTGTGACTGGCTGAATGTATGACTGGGTGAGTGTGTGACTGGGTGAGTGTGTGACTGGGTTAGTGTGTGACTGGGTTAGTGTATGACTGGGTGAGCGTATGACTGGGTTAGTGTGTGACTGGGTGAGTGTATGACTGGGTGAGTGTGTGACTGGGTGAGTGTATGACTGGGTGAGTGTATGACTGGGTTAGTGTGTGACTGGGTTAGTGTATGACTGGGTTAGTGTGTGACTGGCTGAATGTATGACTGGGTGAGTGTGTGACTGGGTGAGTGTGTGACTGGGTTAGGGTGTGACTGGGTTAGTGTGTGACTGGCTGAATGTATGAATGGGTGAATGTATGACTGGGTGAGTGTATGACTGGGTAATTGTGTGTGACTGGGTGAGTGTATGACTGGGTTAGTGTGTGACTGGGTTAGTGTATGACTGATTGAGTGTATGACTGGGTGAGTGTATGACTGGGTGAGTGTATGACTGGGTGAGTGTATGACTGGGTGAGTGTATGACTGGGTGAGTGTATGACTGGGTGAGTGTGTGACTGGGTGAGTGTGTGACTGGGTGAGTGTATGACTGGGTGAGTGTATGACTGGGTGAGTGTATCACTGGGTGAGTGTGTGACTGGGTGAGTGTGTGACTGGGTTAGTGTGTGACTGGGTGAGTATATGACTGGGTGAGTGTGTGACTAGGTGAGTGTATGACTGGGTGAGTGTGTGACTAGGTGAGTGTATGACTGGGTGAGTGTATGACTGGGTGAGTGTATGACTGGGTGATTGTGTGACGTGGTGAGTGTGTGACTTGGTGAGTGTGTGACTGGGTGAGTGTGTGACTGGGTGAGTGTGTGACTAGGTGAGTGTATGACTGGGTGAGTGTATGACTGGGTGAGTGTGTGACGTGGTGAGTGTGTGACTGGGTGAGTGTATGACTGACTGACAGACTTACTTGGTGGATTTCAATAACGGCTGATTGAAATACATTTGTATTTCTCCGTGGATTTCAAACATTTGAAGACTAAATGACCTCACCAACACAGATTGTGACATGAATGTAAACCCGGCGACATCATAGGAGTCTGATTGCCCAGAGAATTATACATATGGTCTGACAGGTAGACATATGGTCTGACAGGTAGACATGTGGTCTGACAGGTAGACATCAAATGAGTTTGTTCTCCTCGAGTGGTAAACTTCATAGGAATCTGATCTCCTCTACATGTAGACAACGTAGGAATGTGATCTCCTCTACAGGTAGACATCATAGGAATCTGATCTCCTCTACATGTAGACAACGTAGGAATCTGATCTCCTCTACAGGTAGACATCATAGGAATCTGATCTCCTCTACAGGTAGACATCATAGGAATCTGATCTCCTCTACATGTAGACAACGTAGGAATGTGATCTCCTCTACAGGTAGACAACGTAGGAATGTGATCTCCTCTATAGGTAGACATCATAGGAATCTGATCTCTACAGGTAGACATCATAGGAATCTGATCTCCTCTATAGGTAGACATCATAGGAATCTGATCTCCTCTACAGGTAGACATCATAGGAATCTGATCGCCCCGATGGGTTTATTCTGGCCTAGGGCTATAAAAACATGTCATCATTTCTTAAGGTCCCTAGATTGAGTTACTGGGCTGTGTTGTACGTAAACAAAGAATTGGCTACTGGTGTCCAACCCCCACCTGCTCCCGTCATGGTTTGCTCCATCCCCACCTGCCCTCGTCACTGTCTAGGAGGGAAGACCATTTATTTGTAGTAGTATTAATCAGTCGTCTTCGAAATCTCTTATCCACCAAGTCAGTCACACATTCACCCAGTCACACACTCACCCAGTCTGAAACTAAGAATTTGGCAGAATTGTGTGTATTTGCCACTCATATTTATGTGTCTGCATGGATTTCATGTTCTATGCCAAGTGATGCACCAATTAATGATCTACAACTGTTGACAAGGATTGATCAGTACTCTGAAATAAAAAAAATTGCAACTGCTGCCTCAAAAAAAATCACAAAATCATTTGTGGTATCTCAGCCCAGAATTGGTCTGACTGGCATTATTCTCAAATCAGGTAGTAAACACTGAAAAGAAATTGATGTAGGAGGCAATGATTGCAGCTGGTTCTGATACGAGTGTCAGAGGAATTAAATTTCCTCCCACCAATGTTGAGCAACTGAAACAAACACCACTACATGAACTAATATCATCCACCACAACTGCTGCACTGCTGTCAATTGGACTGGATGTTGCACTCTTAAATGGCATTGATCCTGAAAAGTGGAGAACGCTCAATTACATTGATGACAACATTCAGTCAGTCAATAACCAAATCTGAGGCTGAAATGCGAAAACTGATTCAGGTGGTCAAAGACAATCGTGAGCGCATTCCTGACTCTTCAAAGTCCAGCCTGGCTTTTGCCAAATTTGGCTATGAAGTGACTGTCAACAAGATGCTATTTGCAATAATGCCAACAACAGTGAATCAGACTTGACAATATATTTTATTGCAACTTATGATTATTTCTTGACTACTTATTGCTTGGTGTATTGTTATGACTGCCTAATAATTCATGAACAATAATTAGCGCATTGACCTGTGTTGTAATTCATCACAGTGACGAGACGGAATGTAAAAATGCAACACAGCATGCAAAAAATAAATGGTTAATGAGTAACCTGTAATTATTGTCTGATTTCAATGAAATTTTCCATGCAAGTTTACTTTTATATAAGGAAGCAAATGACACGGTGTGCAATCTCAAAAATATTTTTTTTTCTTGGACCACCCTAATATTTACATATATATATATATATATATATATATATATATATATATATATATATAAATGCAGATGAAAACATTTAATAGATGAATTAAGTAATATATACCGTATCATTACGGTATATATATATATATATATATATATATTCTGTATTACCTTTGTGTGTTTGTAGTATGTGTGTTTGTGGTGTGTGTGTTTGTTGTGTGTGTGTTTGTGGTGTGCGTGCTTGTGATGTGTGTGTTTGTGGTGTGTGTATTTGTGTGTCTGTGGTGTGTGTTTGTGGTGTGTGTGTTTGTGGTGTGTGTGTTTGTTGTGTGTGTGTTTGTGGTTTGTGTGTTTGTTGTGTGTGTTTGTGGTGTGTGCGTTTGTGGTGTGTGTTTGTGGTGTGTGTGTTTGTGCTGTGTGTGTTTGTTGTGTGTATGTTTGTGGTGTGTGTGTTTTTTGTGTGTGTTTGTGGTGTGTGTGTTTGTGGTGTGTGTGTGTTTGTGTGTCTGTGGTGTGTGTGTTTGTGTGTCTGTGGGTGTGTTTGTGGTGTGTGTATTTGTGGTGTGTGCGTTTGTGGTGTGTGTTTGTGGTGTGTGTGTTTGTGGTGTGTGTGTTTGTGGTGTGTGTGTTTGTAGTGTGTGTTTGTGGTGTGTGTGTTTGTTGTGTGTGTTTGTGGTGTGTGTGTGTTTGTGGTGTGTGTGTTTGTGTGTCTGTGGTGTGTGTGTTTGTGTGTCTGTGGGTGTGTTTGTGGTGTGTGTATTTGTGGTGTGTGTGTTTGTGGTGTGTGTTTGTGGTGTGTGTGTTTGTTGTGTGTGTGTTTGTGGTGTGTGTGTTTGTTGTGTGTGTGTTTGTGGTGTTTGTGTTTGTGGTGTGTGTGTGTTTGTGGTGTGTGTGTTTGTATTTCATTTGTTTCTGGTACCCATTCCTTTATTTGGTCAAATCAATTCTTTAAAACATTTGTAAGATCTAAGCCAAATGAAATGTATTAATTTTTAAATACTTCAGAGAACATTGTCATAAAAGTCTTTTTTTTTTAAGTTTCATTTTACATTTCTTTTACTTTATATGTATAGTGTTTTATATTTTCTTTTACTTTATCTTGTTTAAAAAAAATTTCTCCATTTTAGGTAAAAAAAAAAAAAAGCTTCAAAATTATGCAATTATATATATTATATATATATATATAGAGAGAGAGAGAGATATGTACATTGAAACATTATTTTATAAAGTTATTGGCTTAAATGAGCATATGAGCACGTGCGTGCGCGAACCAGTGAGACACGTCTGATAGTTTCATGTTTACAGCAATGTTTACAGCAATATTTACAGCAATGCTTGCAGCAATGTTTACAGCAATGCTTACAGCAATGTTTACAGCAATGCTTGCAGGAATGTTTACAGCAATGCTTGCAGGAATGTTTACAGTAATGCTTGCAGTAATGCTTGCAGCAATGTTTACAGCAATGCTTGCAGGAATGTTTACAGCAATGCTTGCAGGAATGTTTACAGTAATGCTTGCAGCAATGTTTACAGCAATGCTTACAGCAATGTTTACAGCAATGCCTACAGCAATGTTTACAGCAATGTTTACAGCAATGCCTACAGCAATGCCTACAGCAATGTTTACAGCAATGCTTGCAGCAATGTGAGTACAATGAGGTTGAGAGTCTTAGTCAAAGCTCTTGAGGGTTTTTTTTAATAAGCTTTGTTTTATTTTATAATAAAATAATTAACCGGTTTGTTTCGCAATCAAATTCGTTTACCTTTTTTAATTGGTGCGTATTTTTTTCACATCATGCTAAGTGTTTATATAATCATGCGTGCAAAGTTATATGGGGGTCATTGTGTATAACAAAAGTGTAATTAAACATTTTTGCATTAACGACAGAGGCGGAATCGAGGACGGACCCAGTGCCCCCTGAATATTTAGGGGTCCGACAGATCCAAATTTAAACCCTTTTTGATATGTCTCTCTTTTTCTGAAGGTCCCAATATTTTCCTCTGCTACCGAGGCCACAAATGACATAAGATCGCCCCCCCCATTATCCTGATTAACGATATACGCTGCTGAAATACTTGGGATCAATCACTGCTGAAATACTGGGGATCAATCACTGTTGAAATACTGGGGATCAATCACTGCTGAAATACTGGGGATCAATCACTGCTGAAATACTGGGGATCAATCACTGTTGAAATACTTGGGATCAATCACTGTTGAAATACTGGGGATCAATCACTGTTGAAATACTGGGGATCAATCACTGTTGAAATACTGGGGATCAATCACTGCTGAAACACTGGGGATCAATCACTGTTGAAATACTGGGGATCAATCACTGCTGAAATACTGGGGATCAATCACTGTTGAAATACTTGGGATCAATCACTGTTGAAATACTGGGGATCAATCACTGCTGAAATACTGGGGATCAATCACTGTTGAAATACTTGGGATCAATCACTGTTGAAATACTGGGGATCAATCACTGCTGAAACACTGGGGATCAATCACTGTTGAAATACTGGGGATCAATCACTGTTGAAATACTTGGGATCAATCACTGTTGAAATACTTGGGATCAATCACTGTTGAAATACTTGGGATCAATCACTGTTGAAATACTGGGGATCAATCACTGTTGAAATACTTGGGATCAATCACTGTTGAAATACTTGGGATCAATCAATCTACCTACTGCTGCTGAAATAGGCCTACTTGGGATCAATCAATCTACCTACTGCTGCTGAAATACTTGGGATCAATAAATCTACCTACTGCTGCTGAAATACTTGGGATCAATAAATCTACCTACTGCTGTTGAAATACTTGGGATCAATCAATCTACCTACTGCTGCTGAAATACTTGGGATCAATAAATCTACCTACTGCTATTGAAATACTTGGGATCAAACAATCTACCTACTGCTATTGAAATACTTGGGATCAATCTAACTTCTGCTGTTGAAATACTTGACTCTCATACTTCCATGTATTTGAGAGGATGAATTAAGAAATTATGTACAAGGCTACAATGATAATGCAGGCAGAAAAAGAAAAACATGATAGAGATAAGATACAAGAAGAAAATGAGAAGCTGCGATTAGAAAATAAACAACTATATTAGAGAAAGATATTTTACAAGAAGAGTTAAATAGATTGATCTTATACAGGGAGAATGACGCACATAGTAAACTGAAGACTAGCAGTTCTTAGGAAGGCCTACCACTTAGGGTGGATGCTATAGAAAAACTTTTAAATAAACTTGTTAAGAAAACTTGTTAAGAAAATAGAAGTAGTCGATGTGGTTGCAGCCTCTCATACAAGGATAGACCAAAGTTCGAATAACGTGGTTAACAGAATTAAAGTAGAATCGCCTGTAGTTGTACACAAAGGAGATAAAGACGCTAAACATGGACAAGTACTTAACAGAGGTAAATATAATAAATTAATGAATCCAGAGAATAGAGAAAGAAAAACATAAATAAAGAAATCAAACATAAACCTTGTGCTACAATCTCAGTTTTGAAACATCCAGTTCCGTCTACTACTGAATGTCACATAAGACACTATAGGCCTGTGTCTAGGTAACCCCAAACCCAAAGAATTATTATAATTAAAGAAAAAATAACTCTTATCGTCACAGAGACAAAAACTACAGTGTATCCATTGAAGGCCACATTAAAAGAATACGTTGTTATTATTATTATTTTTAAGTATCCATCAATAAATATAGACAAGATGTTAACGAAATCAGAAATAAATACGGAAGGCCTTTTGAAAAAGTAATGAATGGAAAAAAAACCGGGAGTGGAAGGATCCATCCAAGAGACATTACAACCATTTCGACGCATTTGTACGTACAACTTAAGGGGGGGGGGGGCAGAGGGGCCAGGCCCCCCTGCGTTTTGTCTGCCCCCCCCTCAGCTTATTTGTTCTACTTAGTAAAATGTATTACCTGGCCCCCACTGCTATTGCTTGGCCCCTGCTGTAGAATGACTGGCCCCTGCTGTATAATTTTCACGCTACGGGGCTGTGCAGTAGGTGTATCGATAACAATTCGTATGTCAGACAGAAAGAACATGTTGATGAGCCAGAATTTAGGTCTCAATACCACGCTAAATGTATGACATATATGTCAACATTTTGCAAGAATGACTACAACAATTATAATTATGGAAGAAGATCCAACTATAGTTTCCCTTTAACCACGGAGAGAAATACAAACAGTAATTGGAGAGAAAGTTGTAAATAATTAAATGTACATAAAAATATATGTACCAGTTGAGTATAAAGGTAAGTGTAGATAATTTAGACAAAGATAATTTTGTAGTTTATATGATACTTCATCCCTATTTTGTGAAACGTAAGTGTTTCTAAGTACAGGTAAGATTTAAAGCAGTTTAATATTTTACAAGAGAGGCAACGAAACAAGGTAAGTGATATAAGTAACAATATGTAAACACTGAATTAAGTAAGATCACAAGAATGCAGGGTAAGTTTAGTCGTGTTGGGTATTCGAATCCGGACAAAACCCCCAGCGGTGTCGAGAGAACTTGGGACTTTAGCTGAAGAAGGCAGTGGCGTAGTGAAGGTGTGGGGAGGGGGGTCATTACGCCCCGGCGCTACTCACAAAGGGGCGCCAAGTGGTATATTTTACATATAATATTATATGGATTAAAGGGGGGGGGCGCTAAAAAGGTATTGTGCCCGGGCGCGAGTTAAGCTCGCTTGCTACGCCAATGGAAGAAGGTTGGGCCCATAGATATAAAGACTAGATTGATTACGTCTATTATATTGTGCCCGATGAAGTGCTATAAAATGGTGCTTGAAGTTTAAAAAAAGAAGAGTACAGTTCTTTATTTTTTTCCGAAAAAGATTTCTTTCCTTAGAGTTGGCAAGACGCAGGCAGCCATTTTAAATGAAAAAAAAAATACCAGCTAGAAAATTTGGGCGCTACTATAATCAACAGATGTGGCAGAAAATCACTTTTATGGTATTTAACTTGAAACATAGAGTGGTCCTGTATTTTTTATATATTTTAATAGTACCAACATTATTGCTATGACTCGTACTGTATATGACATTTAATTGATCAATATATCAAATCTATAACTAGTGTTTATAAATCAACTACGAACTATTTAATTTATAGTTCGATTGATTTTATTCTTAATGATATTGATCAAGTAAAAATTTTTTTTAATGTAGTCAAAACTGTCCCAAATTAAATACTTATATATGATAAAAGCAATAATGTTGATACATCATTTTTATTTTTTAAGAAGGGAGTATTTAAATAGAGTGACTAATAGTGTTGTTTTAGTCCCAGGTCATATTTTAGTTTCAGTTTTTATTTCGTTTTTTCTGTAATAATTTTAGTTTTCGTCTAGTTTTCGTCTTGCTTCTAATTTTAGTTTTAGTTCTCGTTGACGAAAAGTCAACATTTTCGTTAACGAAGGTTTTAGTTTTGTGAACGAAAGCAACACTATATTTTAGTTTCAGTTTTTATTTAGTTTTTTCTGTAATAATTTCAGTTTTCGTCTAGTTTTAGTCTTGCTGCTAATTTTAGTTTTAGTTTTCGTTGACGAAAAGTCAACATTTTCGTCAACGAAGGTTTTAGTTTTCGTCAACGAAAACAACACTAGTGACTAAACTAAATAGTAACATAGTTCTGTTTGGTTTTAATATTTGAAAGCTGAGTTTACATGCATACTATTGACAGTAGCACAATGCTGAAGGGGGGGGGGGGCTCACATATTGAAAAAAGACAGTTTGACAGTCTTTTTAGTAACTTTATAACGTATTGATGATTTGGTTGCGCCACTGACTATAGAGTACAGATACTATTAGACAATTAGAATAGTTTAAATTAAAGATTTAATTATAATTTAAGGTTTATTATTTACATTATTATATAGTAAATAATTACAGTCAAACCTTCGTTTTCCAATGAAATTTTTCTAGTTCTAGAAAAATTTTATAATCCAAAGTAGACATTTATTTAAGATTTCCCAAATAACATTTAATGGAAACCAAAATGATTGCATCTAAAAATATTCTTAAGCATATTTTGAATACTATTTTATATATTTTTATTCAATATGTAGTGCTCAAATGTATTAAATAGGACATGTTTTGATCTTGCCAATTAATTCAATACAATCCCATTGTAATTTTTTTTTGAGGTGCGTTAACGTACCTAGACCCTATAACCTAGTGATACTTTCTTCGCCGTTTATCAGAAATGTAACATGACGTTGTCATTAAACAGATTTATTACTTGAATCGCTACATCTTGCAAAATACTAGTAAACCTGGGTTTGACTATTTTATTTGAAAAATTTAATATTATTTAATTTAATGCATAAGAAATTTTAATCCACAGAATAATACAGAGCAAGAGAAATTAAAAGTACTTCTATAATGCTACAATTGTCATTCTGATAGGGACTTCAAGAGACATTCTGCTTTTTGTCTTGTCATTGTTTGGCTTATAGCCGAGTTCATTTTTTTGGACAAAGAAATTCAAAAAGTATTTTAAGACATTTTCATAGATTCTTCAAAAACATTGAATGGAGGCAACAATCCCACTAAGTGAAAAAGTAGAAAATACACTTTCTGGAAACATTTTAGGGATCATTAACTTCGTCATGAGAAATGTGGACACTTTTTTCAACTACTTACAGTTAAAATAACCTCTGTGAATTCTCAGACTATTGGACTCATCTAATGAATAATTTATTGGAGTATTTCTACATCTTTGATTTAATCTCTGCATTACCAGTTTTTTGTGATCTACTGAATAATGTCTATTGACAACCTTCATGTGTTTCATTTAATATTTATATATGTATTTAGATTAATAAAATACTGATTATTATTACATTTTATCCTCTAGTTGATTTAATAATTTTTAAAAAAAAAACATTAACTTTTTTTTTTAAAGAAATTCATTTATTGTAAAATAAATAATTGAAAAACACAATAACCAAAGTTTGCATCTAAAATAATTTTTAACTTGTTTTAATTAACATTTGAGAAAAAAAATTTCAAAAGTCATTTAAGTCAAGTAATATACAAACATTTTTAATAGGCTGCTTTAAAAGGAAAAAAAAACATTATAAAGTTAGGCAACTTAAAGTTGAATGACCAGTGGTTTTCAAAAAGTGGGTTGTGACACACTGATGGGCTGCGGACGAATTTTAATTGGGTCTCATTAAATTATAACCTATATCAAATTAAAAGTGCTTTTTCTTTCTTTCTTTATTGTATATTGTTTTGCAGGTGGGTAGTGTTAACAAAAACAATTTATCATAGTGGGTTGCGAAGTGTACAAGTTTGAGAACCACTCAATTAGACTAGTGTAGAATTATCTAGTTTATTAATTTATGCACATAGTTCATAATTGGATTCTCTTAAATATTACAAATTATTACTGGATCATGTAACTTTTTCCTCATTCAGACAGTTAAAATGTTTATAAAATGAAAATATATCCATTCAATTTTACGATAATTACTATGATTCCAGTATTATAGTTTTTTTTATACCAAATTGTGAAATATCATAAAATAGGCTTAAATTTCTAATACAATTAAAAATTAATGTTGATGACTAGAATAGATACTACCACAATTTAAAAACAAATACTTAAAGCATTTTGCAATGTTGTACATGGTGGTGAAAAGGTGATTTTATTTAGTTGAGATTGAACCAGTATTTCATTTAGTGAAATTAACTTAATTTTATTTCAATTAGATGACATTATAAACATATTATGATTTAGCATTATCTAAAGGGTATGTTAATTACATACAAGTTTTTCTACCTTCACGTAAATTGAATAAAAATAGATGCATCTAAGTATAAACTTTTGACTAATATTATTATTAAAAAGTATGTACAGTAATCATTTCTAAAAATTATTTAGCCTATGCACCTCCACTTATGCAACTTTTACCATATCCTAAAGTTAATTTAAAATATTTGTCCAATCAGATAACCAAGACCTCATGAGCCTATCACTTCACAATGGTTATAACCCAAATGAAAAAAACCCAGCTATCTTATTAAGCTTATTGTTAAGCATCCACATTAGTTGGTTTATTAATGACATAAATTATTATTATTAATTTACTAAATTGCATTGAAAATCCAATATAACAGCTGGTGTGACTTGTCATGTTTTGATTGTATGATGAACATAACATTTCTTCAAGCATACATTTTAAACTTTTGAATCCTGATTTATAGCTAACAAAATGTATCAAATTACTTAAATTAATCTGAAAAGCCTATAAAATTTGAACAATTGCCACTAGAACAGAAAATTCAAAATAAAACATAACTGATCGGATAAGTGTTCTGAGGCCAGTATTTATTTACAAGTCTATATATTTGTTTAAATAGGTAAATGTGAGAGCATAACTAACAAATTTGAAATGTTTCTTTGACTTCTTGGGCTTCTTTGTTGAATGAAATCACTTATCAACTCTGCACTTTATCTCTTCAATATGGGTTCATCCTCCTCATACTTTTAAGTTCACATGGATCAGCTACTAAGTTTGATGGAGCTGATATTCCTTATCCACATGAAAACTGGATGTTGACAACTGTGAAAATATTTATTTTAATTGATTTAATGGAAAACAATATAACAATAATAAAGAAATCATGTCTTTTTTTTAGACAATATGTAACATTTATTTAAAACATGTATCATTGGTCATTATAAGCCCATGGACTGGTTGGCTTCAACAGGGATATTTTAATTTATAAACAAGCATGGGTGATAACGGCTTTTGATATCAAGCATCACGAACTGCATCACAGTGTGGAAAAAAAACTTGCCCATCCCTTATGTTTTAATATCATGTATTATATATTGTTTTATAGATTTTAAAATCTTTTGTCATGCCTATAAAATTTTCTGCTTCCATGTTTGGCATGTGAGCAGTATTGAGCTATCCATTTTAGACCTAAATATGTAATGTTAATAAAAAAAAGTATATGTTTCTAGCCATTCCCAAACCAAAAGACTTAGAAAAATGCTGCTCTGGACATCCAACTAGTTAGTCAGACCATCATTTCCCTGAGTTATGTGAAAATTATTTTTAAGAGATATAAATGTGATATGATTTTAACACTCAATCTCTCCAAGACATCAAAGGTAAAAAAAAAAAGGAACCATAGTTCAGTATTTACCAAAATGGATGTGTAATAACAGTACAAAGTGACCAACACACACACTTTAAGTTGATGTCTCTCTCTTGTTTAATTGAAGGCAATTGTTTCTTCTTCTAGAGGCCAATGGAAACCTTACAAAGAATGATAAAATAGATATGTATTAATAATAATGATAAAAAGGAAGTAATTTTAGACAACCACATTAATCATTATTATATTCCATATCATCATGCATATGTTACAATGTAATATTAATACCAAGTAAAGGGAAAAAAATTACCATAAACTGCATTACATGTAATTGTAAAGGTAATTAAAGGTAATAAAACTCATTTGGTCAAAACATTATTTCACATTAATATAAAAATATGTGTAGATTCGTTAACAATTACCTAATAAAAATATGGCAAGTGGTGATACCTAATAAAAATATGGCAAGTGGTGAGTGCCTTAATAATAACTACTTATACTATAGTTATAAGTTTATAAGCCAAGCCCAAGGCTTATTGGTTGATTTAAATCATATGTATTACTATTTCCAGTTAGTTTTTTAAAGGTTGAAAAATAAATTAAATAGTTTACAATGCGTCATTACCTGTGAAAAGTCCTTGATTTAGTGTTTTCTCGGAATTAAAATACAGTCACTGACAAACCAAACATAATGTTTTTGTTGAAATAAATTGAATAATAACATCGTCTTGTTTGAATCGACTTCCTGTTTATTCAATCTATGAGTACTTACGTACTACGTCATCAAAGTTGGCAAGATTTTTTGAAATATATAGGTAAGGGTCGGAAGTAGTTCAGCACCGTTGGTTCGACGCTCTTCCATAGCCCATGAGCAATCTAGTCTTTATATCTATGGCTGCAACACTGCACAAATTCAAAAATGTGAAATAGGAAAATTTAGAAAACAAAAAAATTGCATATGCAGTTAAAATGTATTTTTGTATTTTTTTTTTTAATATCATGTAATTGTTAATAGGCAAATGATTTCATGAAACATTTTCTTGAAACCTATTTCCGAAATTCCGTGGAAAAATGTTATAGGCTTAAATTAATAATGATACGTAGGTATTAACCGTTTTTTTTACCTTGGCTTGAGATGTGAAAGTAGGGTGATTTATAATGTATTCTATCTCATTTATTTCTTCTGTAGAGGAATTAGCCATAATTATACTGTTCTGCAAAATGAAATTTACATTGCCAATTTTTATAGCGGCTTTTCTGTGTGTAGTCATGTGTAGCCTACGTCACTTCATGTTTATTTATTTTTTTCACGACTGAACATAATTCACAGTTTGTTTATTCTGTTTTCTCCACGCGAAACTGCTGTGGAGAATTTTTTTTAATTATGGGACCATTTTTGTAATCGTTCATTGAGGCACTTTTTAATGATAGATTTTCTTGAATTTGTGCATACATATTCTTGCTACATGTCAATGCATGATTCAATAGTTAATTCTGCAATAAATAATTTATTTATTTGTAATTTTCATCAAATACATTTATAAGTAAAAAATGATAGTTTACCAATCAAGGGATATAATCGTGTTTCACTATGACGAACTATTAATAAATGGGTTACTTCCTTTGCATTATTAATACAATAAATATGCGTTTTCAATTGAGATGAGTCTCAAATCCATTGCTGGAAATTGGGAACGGAATGGTGCCAGTTGATCTGACATCAGGAAGAATTTCATTGCCCCATGACATCTGCTAATTAAACATGATTAGATAAAAATTTATTGCAAAATTTAATTTTTTTTTTTTAGAAAACGGTTAGTTTTAAAAAAAACTCTTTTAATCGTGACTTGTTTACTTTCACGACACAAGCATACGAATCAGAGATGAGCGGACAGCGGACTCGTCCGCTTGCGGACGCAGATCCGCAGACTTTTCTGAATCCACGGACTGACAGCGGAGTAGTGTGTGCAAATTATGTAAAGTTGGATGTTAGATTCAAAGTTTAATAGTCGGGGGTTGTTTTTGTTAAGCTTCTGTACTCATAATGAGGATTATTTTCTTTGGGGTGAATTATATAACTTGCTATTTTTTGTAAATAGACTGATTGTTGAAGCGCTCGAATATATATCACCATTTTCAACTCCAACTGCGTACCTAATACCCGGTCCGGGTACCGGGCCTGTTTACTAGTATATAATAAAAGGCAAATGTGTATCTGTTCCACCAATAGTATTTGATAAAGTAATCATGGTATGGGAACACCGCCATAGCTATAAATAATCTATGACGTCATTAACCCGACTACTAATAAAGGTGCTGTTTAGGGCCACATCAAGTTGCCTTTGTGCTGCAGAATGGCATAATAAAGTAGTTATTTTTTACTGCTCATAGACAAGATAAACTCCGCCAAGGATGGTACCAAGCCCGGCTGAAAAAGGAGGATGGTTAGGCGTGGGGCTAGCAACCCCACCCTGTAACAGGCTTAAGACTGTTAGTTATCTAACGTTTAGAGCATAATTGCGAAAATCGCAATGACAGTGCGATGTGTGCTTGTATATCACATGGAGAGAGAGAGAGAGAGAGAGAGAGAGAGAGAGAGAGAGAGAAAAAACGAAAAAAAAAAGATTTTTTTTTTAATAGAAGAGAGGAGGAATTAGAAAGATGGCGTGAGATATGAAGGTAAGGTGCAGGCCAGAGAAGTAAAGCGTGAAGAAAGGCCTTGATAGAGATATGAAGGTAAGGTGCAGGCCAGAGAAGTAAAGCGTGAAGAAAGGCCTTGATAGAGATATGAAGGTAAGGTGCAGGCCAGAGAAGTAAAGCGTGAAGAAAGGCCTTGATAGAGATATGAAGGTAAGGTGCAGGCCAGAGAAGTAAAGCGTGAAGAAAGGCCTTGATAGATATATGAAGGTAAGGTGCAGGCCAGAGAAGTAAAGCGTGAAGAAAGGCCTTGATAGGAGAAATATGAAGGTAAGGTGCAGGCCAGAGAAGTAAAGCGTGAAGAAAGGCCTTGATAGAGATATGAAGGTAAGGTGCAGGTCAGAGAAGTAAAGCGTGAAGAAAGGCCTTGATAGAGATATGAAGGTAAGGTGCAGGCCAGAGAAGTAAAGCGTGAAAAAAGGCCTTGATAGAGCTACGCCTCTGATGCAAGGATACTTCATATACAAGAGTATCCTCATTGTAATATTGGCCGTCATCTAATTTATTTTTTGTACAACGTCAATATCTAAGCTTTTTTTTATTCTTGCGCGCTATTGATAATATTTGATATAAGTTATACCAAGAAAAGCAAGATAAAGTTAAATTATTTTAACAATCAGCAGTATAAAATAAAATAACAGTTGTTTTTATTTTTAAAGTCGATCGTTTTAGCTAAATTGAAAATAAAAAAATGTAAATACACTTTACTAAAATGTACCAAAAAGTAATAAAAAATATGTAAATACACTTTACTAAAATGTACCAAAACGTAAAAAAAATTTGTAAATACAATTTACTAAAATGTACCAAAAAGTAATAAAACAATGTAAATACACTTTACTAAAATGTACCAAAATGTAATAAAAAATTTTAATACACTTTACTAAAATGTACCAAAAAGTAAAAAAAATATGTAAATACACTTTACTAAAATGTACCAAAAAGTAAAAAAAAATATGTAAATACACTTTATTAAAATGTACCAAAAAGTAATAAAAAAAAACAATCTTCAAATGAAATCAAATAACTGTCTGAAGAAAATGAATTGATTATAAATAAGAACATTCGCGTCAGTTCGTATCTGGTGAATTTACACAATTATAACATCGATATATTTCGGATTTATTATGATTTATATATTAAAATGTTGCAATTTGCCGTGGATCCTCAAATTACCGATTTCTTAAGTCCCTCAAATGTATTTGTGCCTAGAGTCTCTAAGTGTACCTTTTCATAGGGCTTTATAATGTTTTTATGCCAAAATACATATTTCCATTGGAACCCTAACATACTAGGAATAGGACAAAAGTGCTTCCAGACAGCTGCGATTTTTTAATTCCGTTTCTATGTGACATCCTATAGTCTATTGAAAATCGCTGTGTCACAAACCAAACTACGGGATTACACAGACGCTTAATAAAGTCCTAATGCAGCTAAGCCCAATCTAAGTGCAACTTCTAAAAACGAGTTGGTAAATAATGCGAAATGGTTGCCTAGACAGCTTCAACTCGGCTAATAAAACAATTGTTATTTTAAAATTTAATGTTTTCTTGTATAGAAAAGTTATATTTTAAAAAGCACAAAAAAAAAAAAACAGTTTATCATGGTAATTAATTAAAAAAATTATAAAGTTCATGGCTGATACACATTGTATTCAATACTGCTTTAAGGAGTTGCGCGTGATTTGCTCGATGACATAACTATTAATGTATTGGTAAAAATTATTTCCCCCCTTCACAAGTCCGGAGAGCCCGCCCTTCAATCCACATTTGTTGTGAAGATAATTTGTATTGATTTATCATGGAGACATAACCCGACAGTAAACAAAACAAACAAAAAATAAATACAGTATTATTATTATTATTATGGAATTATCAAACCCGATAAAACATATAAACAAATTTTAATTCTACATATATATAATTTAAATTACAAAGTTTCTTACCTGAATATTGTTTGTTTTACTTTTAGTGTTGATTCTTGTATTTCGTTTCCGTTTCTTCAGATATAAACACGTTTTTGTACGTCTAATTGTTTCCATGTTTCAATGTAAATGTACGTAAAGCAAATGAAGTAAATTTACAAGTAACTGTGACAATATGTTCCAAGATCTTAAACTACGACCTCTCCATTCTCAACTCTTAAAAATAAATGTTCTCGGCCCAGCCAAAACAACATTACCCATCTTGGCTATTCATAGACAGCGCGCTTTACCTCAACAGCAAATGTGGTCGTAGAATAAATCTAGTTTATTATTTTTCTATTCAGTCGATAGCCTACGGAAGGCCACTTGACATCTATTGTATGAAGACCATCTCACTTCTATTGTATTTTTGTAAGGTCGGGAAATAAAGTGGATACCAAGTTGATTACTCTTGATAATTTACTAAAGCACTTTGTCCGTTCGATGAGGAGATGGACGGCGAGGCAATTGTTTCATCCACACTTGTCATAACAATGGGCTCTGATTTACCGGTATATGTGAAAGTATGGGAACACATTTAGGGGCACAGTGCCCAATGGTATAAAAGTGGATGATTAAATGTGGTCCAAACTCTACAAGTGATCTAGACTCTACGCGTGGTCCAGACTCTACGAGTGGTCCAGACTCTACGAGTGGTCTAGACTACTCCAAGTCAACGGCCATCACAAAGTCCACCTGCTAGCGTGATTAATGTAATTTCCACAAAATGGAACTTTTCGATTCTCATTACCCTATTACTTTGCACATTAACACCTCTTTTAAATTTGTAATATATCGAACCTAGAGTTGTAACTACATTCAGATGGATTCTAAGTTCATTTATTATGATTTTAAATTGTGTCGCTATCACCGTCATTTTCCATCTCGGATGGCTAAGTGGTGTAGATACTCGACTGTCGACCTGAAAGTCATGTGTTCGATTTTCGGTGAAAACTATGTAATTTTTCCAGGTGTTATTTGGTATAAATTCGGAACAAATGAAGAGACCTTTTTTAGAAATATGTGGAGACACCAATTAACTTCACAGAAAATTAATGACACAGAATGTGATTTTTAGCAATAATAAAAAAAAAATAAAATTAAAACTACCAAGTCAACTCAATTCTCATCCGATTGAAATTAATTTGGATAGTTTAAAACCAGATTTCCATTTTCTTTGTTTGTAAGACGTGGTATTTAGAAATGTATTTTGTTGAAAACTCTACATATTAATTCATGAACGAGGCTTGGCGCTTGTTTGAAATAAAAGAAATATAATAATATAATTTTAACTTGAGCACAGTTTCGTTCATCTAAAAGTCATCTTTCTACCCGAGATATTTGAATGTGCAAACAAAAAATAAATAAATCGAAATTCCCAACTTGACATGTACTGTTTATAGTGGATACAAGAAATATAATACTATCTATATGAGTAGTCTTTAATCAAAGAATGTTTCGTCGTTTTAAACTACCAACGCTCAATATAAGCATTTCCCAAAGTGGGGTTCGCGTTGTACTATACTGAGAACATGCACTGTACTGAGAACATGCACTCCACTGATAACATGTACTGAACTGAGAACATGTTTATTTAGAAAAAGAGTCCACTTATAATGGTTTAGGTTGCGATGTAATCATCTGTTTAATAAAATTAGACAATGTTATCTGAGATATTTCGCTGAGATTATTTGAATTCACTACAACTGGAAATATTGCAGCTGGATTGAACTGCTCTAAGGTTACATTATACACGCCTGTTGGGTCGTCTCTGTACATACCTGGATGCTCACCAGGTTGCCTTTCTCGCTAGTGTAGACGCTCAACTTTCTGATCTCATTGTGTCATTTGGTGTCCGTGATGTTGACCTCTTCATTGATGAGACCCGGCATAGCCAAGCTCTTGATGACACAGACAAACATGATGTTGACGAAACACAAGTTGTAGCAGGGAACATGTTTGGAATTTGACTGTCTCTCTCTGTACGAAGTCTTTTCATATACACAAGGGATCTTTCATTTTCTGAAATGGTCAGACTCACGGCTTCCTCTACAGGTGCAGAGGGAGAAGACGAAGCACAATTAAACTATTAATTCACTCTATATGATGTTTTATGTCCATCACTCTCTTGATCCGACCTCTCTCGCCAGTTTGGAATATCTTCTCACTCAGCAGGGAAAACAAAGTACATGCGCAGAGACACGCCTCTGTCTGGTTGCTGTATCATCTTGATGTTTTCTAAGGCACAACGATTTGCTCATGTTGAGGTCGTTGTAGCCATGCTCGCTGTAGATAGCCTGTCCACACATACCAATAAACCTGCTGAAAATGTTTTTCTCCCACAGGTGGACGACAAGTCTTGCCGTGTGGGATTGACACAATGGTACTCCTGCTCTCTAAGAGCTTCACATGTTGTGCGAGAAATTCAGACCAGTTAAGATCCCAATGCTACAGTGCTAAACAGCATCAGCTGTGGGTAACAGCATCAGATCCACAGTTGTGGATTTCCGTACATATGCGGCTTTTGTGGTGTTGCGGCTCATTGTACAAGCGTTGTTTTCACCTTACTCCTTTCGTTTGTTATAGCCGCAAGACGTACTTCCCTACCTGAGGATGTTATCGTCCATTTCCGGGGAAGCATCTGCTGATATAAGAAACGTTCAGACATTCAACAAATTTCATCATTCTTACTGAGTGGCTTCTCTTGAATTCGCTCCTTCTCGTGCGCCACTTCGTGGATAACAATATCTCTAGGTGTCACTTTTTTGGATGCCACATCCGCAGGTAACACTTCCTGGATGTCTAAATCTGTTGCTATTATAACCTCCGTCGGTTTCTGGATCTATTGTCATGCTTTCATTCGGATTCGCCCATACTTTCATTGCTAGGAATACTCCTTTCATTTCCTTTCTTAACTCTTCCATTGTCACCCAGCACTATTTCCGAGGCAAAGTTGTGTGTCTCATGGTCTTTTCCTTATTCAATCATCATCATCATCATCATTGCCCTTCACCCATAGCAGGGTATAGACCACCAACAACAGATCTCCAGAGTCCTCTGTCCTTTGCCATCTTCTTCAGCTGGTTCCAGTTGTGTCCCATTTTGATGGTGTCGGCTTTCACCACAACTAAGCTTCATAGGTCCTCGTGATGAAGAACCTTCTTCTCCCAGAACAAACAATTTCTGATTTCTCTGTTGCTCGTGTTTTTGTAGCAAATGTGTTTTTACAGGATGGGGTTGTTAGCCCCACGCCCAACCCTCATCCTTTTTCAGCCGGGCTTGGGACCGTCCTTGGCAGAGTTTTATTCAATCAGGTCTTCTTTAATTCTAGCGACCAATTTACTTGTTATGTCGGAGGTAGGAAGATCCTTCTTTTCAAGCTCTTCTTTTAACCCCCTTAAAGCTAATAACTCGTTGATTTTCTTACCACTTGCTGATTTCAGTATGTTAATAATACGGTGCGCTGAACTACAGGGATTCCCTGTCCGTAACGTACCACTGAGGGCAAGGAAGAAAGAGTCATAACAATAGTTAACATGTAGAGTTATAGCAATAGTTAACATTTAGAGTTATAGCAATAGTTAACATTTGGAGTTAAAACAGTAGTTAACATGTAGAGTTATAGCAATAGTTAACATTTAGAGTTATAGCAATAGTTAACATTTGGAGTTCAAACAGTAGTTAACATTTAGAGTTATAGCAATATTTAACATTTAGAGTTATAACAACAGTTAACGGTTAGAGTTATAACAATAGTTAACTTTTTAGAATTATAACAATACATGTAGTTAACATTTAGAGTTATAATAATAGTAAACATTTAGAGTTATAACAATAGTTAACATTTAATCCTTTTGATGAAAATTCAAAGAAATTAAATTATGTTTATTGCTAATACAGTATCACATACAAAATATAAATGTAAAATATGAAATATTCATTGTTTGTTTTTGTAAAAATCCATAAAACGTATTCTAAATTCTGGGGGTAAACATTTAGTATAAGAAAGTAAGGGGAAAAGGAGCCTAATGTAAAACTATCTGTAAAGTTGTAATTTCTCACAGCAGGAAGATAATTTCAGTCGTGATGTTAACGGTTCACCTTTGTATATCTAAATGTTTCTGAAGTCTACAAATCAAAACAAATGTATGAAAATATTTTTTTTTCAAGGACTGCCTTAGTGGGTGCTGGAACCAGGCTTGCGGAGCCGCCATATTTTTTTCGGCTCCGGCTCCGACTCCGGCTCCCTATTAAGATAGTATCACACGAGAAAAATTTTTTTGTAATTGCTCCATGCTAACATCCCGCTGATAAAAAGTTATGCAAATTTTGCCGCGTTCACCCCCATAGTCAGGAACTTGAAAAATATACGCATTGTCGGTTTTACTAAAAACAAACCATTTCAGTGCATCCAGAATCATATCATTATTATTTCAATGATCAAATTAGCCAATAGTAAAATGATGCATTATTTAAAATATTTTAAAGACTTCAGTATTTATATTTACTATTGATAAATTCGAAGTGACTATTCGGACCCGGGCAGGCCCGTAGTCAGGATTATTGCATTGGGGGAGGGGGGAGAATTTTTTTCGGCGGGGGGGGGGGGGGCGAAGAACTGATTCTGGGGTACAGCGGGGGATCTCGACAACTTTGACTGGGGGGGCAAAACTTTGACCCCCGGGGGGACGAAACTGTTTTCATTGTTGAAAATTGGTCTTTGAACAAAAACTATTTCGATAATTTAATGATGTATTACCTAAACTTGCGGTAACCGGGGGGGGGGGGGTGGACATGCCCCCCCCCGGCCCCTCCCCAAAATTCCGCCCCTGGTGGGGTAGAAAAAATGTTCGGGGGGGGGGCGAAGATGGAGGTGAGAAGCGCCGAAAACTTGCGAACGGAGAGGAGGGGTTTTGGGAGGGGACCTCAGTGAGTCCCCTCCCCAAGAAATTTTTTGCAGTTCCATATCTGGAATGGTGCATTTTAGTACTGATTGTTTAGCTATTAATTAGAAATATATAATTTTAACTACGTTTCAATAATGCATGGCATGTTGCAGTTTTGTTAAAAGTAATTTAAATAGTAAAGAGTTTTAATGATAAAAATTTATTGAGGCTGAGCAATTTCTGATTACTGTTATAAATATATTGACCATTTGTTCTGCTACACAATTGTTACATAATAGATATCTGATTTATATCATTATACTGTTGGTTAAACGTACAACCCGGGAAGAACGACAAAGATGAACGAATATAGCTTAGCTATTTGTGTGATATTTCTTATAAAATATTGAAAACAAAGAACAGATCTATCAACAACAAATTGACCAGTCGCAATTATTCAATTTAAAATAAAATTAATTCTGCTAAAAAGTAAATTTGCAAATTAAATAACATCACTCAGAAATCACGGAGTTTGTACTTTACTATTTATTATGCATATGTATAAAAGTGAAGTCAGAAGTCAATATTATTTTATTAACTTATTTAAGTTGCTAGTTGTCCTCAGAAGATATCAATATATAAAACTATTACAAGGTTGCGAACAGAAATTTCGGGTCCCTGGGCAGGGGTGACACGGGCCCCCGTGCTGATATTAATATTTTCAAAAGTTGATTGGCCAGCTCAGTCCGGGCCCCTAAAACAAAATTGAACAAAATGATTGATGTTTAATAGCCGTTATTATTAAAATTTTGTCAAAAAGCTCAGGTCATGAACGGGGGGGGGGGGTGTCAGCCCCCTAGCCCCCTCTGGCTACGGGCCTGGACCGGGTACCAATAAACTCCGATTTTTTTTCGGACCCCGTCCCAATAAAGTCTGATTGTTATTCGGACCCTGGCAAATATGCACTTAGCTTAGTTATGCATAAACTTTTTATTATTGTTTTTTGTTTATTTTTTTTATAATTGTTTGAATTGTATGATTTAATCGTTACTCAGTGTCTAGGGTTTCACTAAGCGGAATCTGTATTATTATTTTTTCGGGTTCCGTCTAATAAAGTTTAAATATAGCTAAGCTTATTGCATATTTGCCACGGGTCCGAATAACAATCGAATTTTATTGGGACCCGGGTCCGAATAGCCACAGCCTTATAAATTTATATGCGCTATTTCAGATATTCTGTTTATAATAAAATTGTTAAATACAGAAAGCTACCATTTTGTTTTTAGTCTATTACAAATTCGCGGTCAAATAATACACGAAATGACGCGTTCTATTTGTCGTCTTAGTAAAAATTTATTTTAAATGATTGATACAATTATTCTATGAAATAAAACTTTTAACTTTGTATATAACAAAATAACATGCCATTAAAAAATTTCGGAGGGTAAACAAGATTTAAAACGAACACAAAACGATTCCCCGTTAAAGATTTCTTGTGGTGATGTGCGTGCACGCTATCATTTAAACGCTGTCTGTTAAGCTTTCCTCTAACCAAAGCGAATTTCGCGTATCTAGGTAGCTCGCGAAATTCGCTCCTCTTTCGCGGCAATGTATTTACATGGAGATGCTCAAACCGCGTAGAATTTCCGCGGCGGTGCAGAGAAATTTCGCGGCATCGCTTCTTTCAGAGTTTTTTCGCGTTTCGCGAGTGTAAACAATCCAAAATGGCTGCCTAGAAACATCGACTCAAATGAAAATCAAGGTTAAAATTGATATAAATGTCTTAAAATTAACAAATAAGACTTACATTTATATATAGCAACTTGAATTACATCAGATTATACCAAAAAGTAAGTGTTTTTTTTCACTTTTTACTTGTAAAATACCATAACTGTAGAAAATATATCATAAGAAGAAAATGTCTGCCGACGTCTTCAAATAAACAAAAAGAAAATTAAAAAAATCATTATATCCGGTCGGCTGACGCCTACGTTCGCTTCGCTTAGGTGTAGCGAGGGTTTTTCGAGCTTTGAAAAATCTCACGTGAGAAATAGCGCAGCGGTTCGCTTCGCTTTGGTTAGAGAAAAGCTTTACTGTTGTGGCGTTCGTAAAACATGACAACATTTCAAATTGTAGGAGGCAAACAATCAAACAAATTTGTAATTTTAAAGCTAAAAAAAAATTCTGCTGTAAAAAAAAATATTTGGGAGCCGTGGAGCCGCCAGATTTTTTCGGCTCCGGCTTCAGCAAAAAGTAGCGGCTCCCGGCTCCTCGGCTCCGGCTCCGGCTCGGCAAGCCTGGCTGGAACTAGATGGGGAAATAAACAACTCGTTCCTGCCAACCTTTTAAGTGGTTTCGCTAGAATAATCTTGCTGGTCTCTATAATAAATTCACTACTCAGTTTGGCACTACGCTGTCTCGTAATGTAAGCAAGGTCAATTTGTCTATTGTAATGTAAGTAACGTCCGTTAGTAATGGTAATGTAAGCTACTTCAGTTTGTAATGGTAATGTAAGCAGCGTCAAATTGTAATGGTAATGTAATCAGTGCCAGTTTGTAATGGTAATGTAAGCAGCGTCAGTTTGTAATGGTAACGTAAGCAGCGTCAGTTTGTAATGGTAATGTAAGCAGCGTCAGTTTGTAATGATAATGTAAGCAGCGTCAGTTTGTTATGGTAATGTAAGAAGCGTCAGTTTGTAATGGTAATGTAAGCAGCGTCAGTTTGTAATGGTAATGTAAGAAGTGTCAGTTTGTAATGGTAATGTAAGCAGCGTCAGTTTGTAATGGTAATGTAAGCAGCGTCAGTTTGTAATGGTAATGTAAGAAGTGACAGTTTGTAATGGTAATGTAAGCAGCGTCAGTTTGTAATGGTAATGTAAGAAGTGTCAGTTTGTAATGGTAATGTAAGAAGTGTCAGTTTGTAATGGTAATGTAAGAAGTGTCAGTTTGTAATGGTAATGTAAGAAGTGTCAGTTTGTAATGGTAATGTAAGCAGCATCAGTTTGTAATGGTAATGTAAGCAGCGTCAGTTTGTAATGGTAATGTAAGAAGTGTCAGTTTGTAATGGTAATGTAAGCAGCGTCAGTTTGTAATAGTAATGTAAGCAGCGTCAGTTTGTAATGGTAATGTAAGAAGTGTCAGTCTGTAATGGTAATTTAAGAAGTGTCAGTTTGTAATGGTAATGTAAGAAGTGTCAGTTTGTAATGGTAATGTAAGCAGCGTTAGTTTGTAATGGTAATGTAAGAAGTGTCAGTTTGTAATGGTAATGTAAGAAGTGTCAGTTTGTAATGGTAATGTAAGAAGTGTCAGTTTGTAATGGTAATGTAAGAAGTGTCAGTTTGTAATGGTAATGTAAGAAGTGTCAGTTTGTAATGGTAATGTAAGAAGTGTCAGTTTGTAATGGTAATGTAAGCAGCGTCAGTTTGTAATGGTAATGTAAGAAGTGTCAGTTTGTAATGGTAATTTAAGAAGTGTCAGTTTGTAATGGTAATGTAAGCAGTGTCAGTTTGTATATTGTCACTGAAGCAGCGTCAGGCCTAACTGTTTATTTGTCAAACTTAAATATGTCTGTCTGCATGAATGTCTGCATGAATTTTTGTCCGTCTGACATACACATTTAATTATGCCTGACCGATTGTTTGCTGGCCCATCGTCTCATTGTCTGTCAGGCATTATCAGTCCGCCAATATGTCTGTCTGCACACATGCCTATCTTCTTGATTGCATGACTGCCGACACCATTGTCAGTCATTGTATTATAATTATCTTCCTTCGTGTCTATCTTTACTTCTATCAAACTGTTAGTCTAAAAAGAAAAAATGCACATGGTTGCTAAAGTGGTCTGTAGACAAAAAAATTAGCAGTGCGTTATTTTCCCCAAGACTTTAATTAGTTTCTTTTTCTTGGTGTTTATGGCTGTAAATCTTGTAACTCGATTTTGAACTTGTTCTAATTAGAAGAGAATTCTTGCATTGTGCACACGCGTAGGTCTCTGAATGACATTTCACGATTTTGATATTATATACATACATACATCTATATATATATACACACACAAATATTTCTATATACCTACATATACATATACACGCATACATACATACACACACAAACGCAAACATACAGACATACACACATACATACATACACACATAAACGCAAACATACAGACATACACGCATACATACATACACACACATAGATACATAACACAAACATACATCACTCTCTCTCTCTATATATATATATATATATATATATATATATATGTATATATATATCTTTATATATATATATACACATACATACACACATCTATATACACACACATACATAATTACACACAAATACATACATGCATCTATTTACAATCACATAAGTAATACACACACACACATATACATACATCTCCATCTCTGTCTCTCTCTCTCTCTAACATACACACACACAAATACAAAAACAAGCACATATATACATATAAACACATACCTGATACATACATTTGATGTACTGTATACATCTATATACACAAATATACATACATACATAAATCTTTACATACATACACAGGCACACACGCACATAAACACAAAATACATACATCTTTACATACACACACAGGCACACACGCACATAAACACAACATACATACATCTTTACATACACACACAGGCACACACGCACATAAACACAACATACATACATCTTTACATACACACACAGGCACACACGCACATAAACACAACATACATACATCTTTACATACACACACAGGCACACACGCACATAAACACAACATACATACATCTTTACATACACACAGGCACACACGCACAAAACACAACATACATACATCTTTACATACATACACAGGCACAGAATACACACACACATACATACATCTTTACATACATACACAGGCACACACGCACATAAACACAACATACATACTATATATACATACATCTATATACTGGTGCCATCTTCAGTGAGGACACATGGATCGTGGTTAAAGTCTCTGTTATATCTCCCGCATTTGGGGATGAAAAAATAGCTTTGCCAAAATTGTCCCATTAGTGGGCTCATAGGATGTGAGAGATCTCATCACATCGTCACAAGGACCTCACACACCTCTGTCCCCCCTCCCCCAATCTCCCTTTAAGTCTCTGTCAAGGGATTCAAAAACAGGAGAACGTCTCGTAACTTACTTACCTGGCTACCTATTTTCCCGTGAGTCCGTCTTCTTTCTGTCTGTTAGTCTGTCTTGAATAGGGTTCCACATCATAGCCTGCGTGTGTGGGGGGGGGCGGGAAGAAGGAAGGAGGGGCGGATGGTCCTGCTCTGTCCTGGTCAATTTTCAAAGTGGGGGGAAGGGTGGGCGTGGTTTAGTAACCTTTATCAGCGGCTCTCAACCTTTATCGCGTGTGTACCTCACAGGAAACGAAAGCATTCCCGCTTGTACCCATCACACGTAAGTCCGCGAATCAATGTACTTATTTTCAGTATGGAATGTGCTTACCTATTAAATGCGACACTTTGATATGTGGTTTGGTGATGAGTCACTTAGCAAACGGGCTACTTTCTTCACGCTTGAAGTTTTTTTTAAAAATTATATGATGCTGCGTACTCCTGCATATATATTTCTCATTGTCTGTCAGGCATTCATGTAAGTGTCTCATTGTCTGTCAGGCATTCATGTAAGTGTCTCATTGTCTGTCAGGCATTCATGTAATTGTCTCATTGTCTGTCAGGCATTCGTGTAATTGTCTCATAGTCTGACAGGGATTCGTGTAATTGTCTCATTGTCTGTCAGGCATTCATGTATCTGTCTCATTGTCTGTCAGGCGTTCATGTAATTATCTCATTGTGTTTCAGGCATTCATGTATCTGTCTCATTGTCTGTCAGGCATTCATGTAATTGTCTCATTGTCTGTCAGGCATTCATGTATCTGTCTCATTGTCTGTCAGGCATTCATGTAATAGTCTTATTGTCTGTCAGGCATTCATGTAATTGTCTCATTGTCTGTCAGGCATTCATGTAATTGTCTCATTGTCTGTCAGGTATTCATGTATCTGTTTATAACCGAGGTAGTAGATCTGTGTGCTGTAGCCCGATCTAATGCCTTGGATTGCGGGATCAACTGCCCGCTTGGACAGTCACCTAAGTATGTATGTCTCCCGTACTGCCACCATGACAATTGCTCTGTCAACTTTGTTGGGGCTGAAATATAATAGCCGTCCCATAAGCGGCTAATCCTTTCACAGACTACAAAAAAAAAGAAAAAGAAAGAGGGGCATTAAAAAATGTGAACTTCTACTATTGATTAAGTCCTACAATTATTTATTTCTATCATAACCGTTTCGCTTGACTTTAAGCTTTTAATCTCAAAAGTAGTTCTAGAGAATGAACTACCGTATGACTTAGAATTGATCTGTTTAGCTTAGGACTCAAGCCATTTCTTCTCTCACAAATTAGTTCAGCCATGGGCAAACTATGGCCAAGGACCGACCCCGGCCCGCTAGACTAATCCGGCCCGCTGGACTGTTTAATCCGGCCCGCTGGACTGTTTAATCCGGCCTGCTGGACTGTTTAATCCGGCCTGCTGGACTGTTTAATAGGCCCAGTGGACTGTTTAATATGCCCAGTGGACTGTTTAATCCAGCCCGCTGGACTGTTTAATAGGCCCGGTGGACTGTTTAATAGGCCCGGTGGACTGTTTAATAGGCCCGGTGGACTGTTTAATCCAGCCCGCTGGACTGTTTAATAGGCCCGCTGGACTGTTTAAAAGGCCCGGTGGACTGTTTAATCCAGCCAACTGGACTGCTCAATCCGGCCCGCTGGACTGTTTAATCTAGCCCGCTGGACTGTTTAATCTAGCCTGCTGGACTGTTTAATCCAGCCCGCTGGACTGTTTAATCCGGCCCGCTGGACTGTTTAATTCGGCCCGATGGACTATTTAATCTAGCCCGCTGGACTGTTTAATCTAGCCCGCTGGACTGTTCAATCCGGCCCGCTGGACTGTTTAATCCAGCCCGCTGGACTGTTCAATCCGGCCCGCTGGACTGTTTAATTCGGCCCGCTGGACTGTTTAATCCGGCCCGCTGGACTGTTCAATCCGGCCCGCTGGACTGTTTAATCCGGCCCGCTGGACTGTTTAATTCGGCCCGGTGGACTGTTTAATCCAGCCCGCTGGACTGTTCAATCCGGCCCGCTGGACTGTTTAATTCGGCCCGCTGGACTGTTTAATTCGGCCCGCTGGACTGTTCAATCCGGCCCGCTGGACTGTTTAATCCGGCCCGCTGGACTGTTTAATTCGGCCCGCTGGACTGTTTAATTCGGCCCGCTGGACTGTTTAATCCGGCCCGCTGGACTGTTCAATCCGGCCCGCTGGACTGTTTAATTCAGCCCGCTGGACTGTTTAATTCGGCCCGCTGGACTGTTCAATCCGGCCCGCTGGACTGTTCAATCCGGCCCGCTGGACTGTTTAATAGGCCCGGTGGACTGTTTAATCCGGCCCGCTGGACTGTTTAATCCGGCCCGCTGGACTGTTTAATCCGGCCCGCTGGACTGTTTAATACGGCCCGCTGGACTGTTTAATACGGCCCGCTGGACTGTTTAATCTAGCCCGATGGACTGTTTAATACGGCCCGCTGGACTGTTTAATCTAGCCCGATGGACTGTTTAATCTTGTATGATAAGACCTTTATATTTGTTACAGAGTGTCTTTTTTTTTTCGAGTGTGTACGTACGGACATGTTTGTGTATAATATTGTTATGATCACACGGCTGCTTAAGAGTGCGAAAGGCCAGGGGAGAGAATCAGCAGTCGACTGGGATAGAGTGAGAACAAGGAACACATGCGTGGTTAAATGTGTAGTGGACGAGTGACCTTGGTGTACTAGTAGTAAATGACCATCTCTTTTTGTTGAGACACTCCGTGTAGGTCATTCGAAGGGAGAGGTGAATTAGTGCTACATGATATAGCTGTGGTTGTAATGTTTTATTTAAATTGTGTTATACAAGACTTATTGTATTATGTATCGAGTTTATAATAGTTCATGTCAAAACTCTGTCCACCCGCTTTTGGTCCGCCATTCAAATTTACAAGCCCAACGTGGCCGCAACTCAAAAGGCTTCTCCACCCTTCGTATTAGATAGTCATTTTATATATTCTGTATATATGGACAACTGGTGACTGGGTGGACTGTCTGTTCTAGACATCAACTGACTGGTGACTAGGTGGACTGTCTGTTCTAGACATAAACTGACTGGTGACTGAGTGGACTGTCTGTTCTAGACATCAACTGACTGGTGACTGGGTGGACTGTCTGTTCTAGACATCAACTGACTGGTGACTGGGTGGACTGTCTGTTCTAGACATCAACTGACTGGTGACTGTGTGAACTGTCTGTTCTAGACCAACTGACGGGTGACTGGGTGGACTGTCTGTTCTAGACATCAACTGACTGTTGACTGGGTGAATTGTCTGTTCTAGACATCAACTGACTGGTGACTGGGTGGACTGTCTGTTCTAGACATCAACTGACTGGTGACTGGGTGGACTGTCTGTTCTAGATATTAACTGACTGGTGACTGGGTGGACTGTCTGTTCTAGACATCAACTGACTGGTGACTGGGTGGACTGTCTGTTCTAGACATCAACTGACTGGTGACTGGGTGAATTGTCTGTTCTAGACATCAACTGACTGGTGACTGGGTGGACTGTCTGTTCTAGACATCAACTGACTGGTGACTGGGTGAACTGTCTGTTCTAGACATCAACTGACTCGTGACTAGGTGGAACCAATGCTGACACAGACTGCTCGTTTTTACTTTGTTTTTTGTTATTGTTGTTATTATTGTTGTTATTGTTGTTGTTCTTATTGTTTTTGTTAATTATTATAGTTATTATTGTTGTTGTTATTGTTATTATTGTTATTGTTATTGTTCTTGTTATTATTGTTGTTGCTATTGTTGTTATTGTTGTTGTTATTGTTGTTGCTGTTATTGTTTTTTTTTAAATATTATTGTTGCGGTTATTGTCATTGTTGTTAATGTTGTTGTTATTATTGTTGTTGTTACTTTTGTTGGTATTGTTTTTTTTTAAAACGCTGAAGGAAGCCGCCAGGAACTTTGCTTCTACCTGAGACAGAAAGCGTGCTGCGAGTCAACACAGTGCTCATCACTGTATGTTATAGCGAGTGAGCGACTTGGGCCCCAAGCGCCATGCTGCTGGTGATTGAGAGCTCGGGTCAGTCAGACAGTTGGGGGGGTATTTACCAAACCTGTGGCAAAAATAATAAGGTCATGATCCTGATGTAAAACATTACATTCTTTGGTAACTCATTCTGGGTGTGATGATATAGTAATTACACACTCTTGAGAGCATCTATCTATCTATCTATCTATCTATCTATCTATCTATCTATCTATCTATCTATATATATATATATATATATATATATATATATATATATATATATGTGTGTGTGTGTATATATATATGTGTGTATTTGTATGAATTTCGTCTGTCTTGATAAGATATAGATATTCAAACATGTATTAGTATTTTTGAATGTTTACAATCTTATAATTATTTTGAATTTGTCTACGTATGTAATACATCTGAGAGTGTTGCTAAGGGAAATAAGTCATACTGTTATACATAGATGTGCATTACTGCCCTTGCAACAACGATTAGATCGGGAAACGAAAGAATCAATTAATTTCAACAACTCCCTTACCTAGCCGTAAGACATAAACAGTAGAGATTTATTTGTCTGTAGTCTGAGCTCAATATATTTAACCGTATTATTTTAAACACTTTAGACCTGCTGACCATCTTGCTCAACTTCACCCATGTTGTTTGTTTCGTTGTTTGTTGTTTTCGTGTTGTTATTTCTATTTTTACACAGGGTCACGTCGAGTTGAAACTTTCAGCACGTGCCATGCTTGACTTGATAAAAAGGTGTTCGTGGGGGGACAGTATAATGATTGGGTTATGTTTAATAAAAAAATGTTGAGATTTCAAGTAGATAAAATAGATTGAAAGAAAGATAAATAGATAGATGAAATGAGCTAGAAGACGAGAATAAATAGATAGAATGGTTGGTCATTGGGTGTATGGATTTGTGGATCTATCTATCTATCTATCTATCTATCTATCTATCTATCTATCTATCTATCTATCTATCTATCTATCTATCTATCTATCTATCTATCTATCTATCTATCTATCTATCTATCTATCTATCTATCTATCTATCTATCTATCTATCTATCTATCTATCTCTCTCTCTCTCTCTCTCTCCCTCTCTCTCTCTCTCTCTCTCTCTCTCTCTATATATATATATATATATATATATATATTATTGCCTTCTTCCATTCCACTATAGCACATAGTGTGATGACACACACGTAGTTTTGGGCTTGTATTTATACTTACACAGCCACAGGGTTTCATAGGACGCACACAACACAAAGAGAAAAGAGAACACTCAACACTGATGATGTAAAAAAACATATGACAGTTTATTTACACGAATGAGGTTGTGCCCTCAAAACAGCACTTAGATTTAATGGCTATCTGTGCATAAATACATACAACTCTAATTAAAAAAAAGACAACATGAGTTTGGTCTCTGTCTGAGGTTGGTGATTCTCAGAAGAACTCCGGACGGAGCATGTCAAACTCTGAGTGAGAGATGAGGTGTCCATCACATATTACTCATCGCCATATGGGAACCATCCACGTGGCTACATGCACCTGGCCTGATGAAGTCCAATTAACCTAAACGAGGCCCTTGTGTCCGTATCACTAGACAAGGATCTACTAACTACACAGGCCCACAAAACGAACACATATGACACCAACACAAGGCCCCACTACTGGTGTATACAACCATCTCTTTCTCTGCAAGATAAAAATAACATGTTAGCAAGCATAGATGCTGAGATAATAGTGCACCAGGGCCATGCAAATATAGATGCTGAGATAATAGTACAACAGGACAATGCAAGCAAAGATGCTGAGATAATAGTGCAACATGGCCATGCAAGTATAGATGCTGGTATAATAGTACAACAGGGCCATGCAAGTATAGATGCTGAGGTAATAGTGCACCAGGGCCATGCAAGTATAGATGCTGAGGTAATAGTGCAACAGGGTCATGCAAGTATAGATGCTGAGGTAATAGTGCAACAGGGCCATGCAAGTATAGATGCTGTAACAGTGCACCAGGGCCATGCAAGTATAGATTCTGAGATAATAGTACAACAGGGCCACTCTAGGGGTGGGGCAAAAATAATTAGTTATATGCCCCACTCCAACCCATTATTTTCATTCATACGTTTTTTTTTTAAGAAAAATTTAAAAAGTCGTAAGAAAAAAAAATGAACGATTTGAGAGAGAAATTATTGAGAAATAATGTAGATAATAAGAAGTATATGGAGCAACACGTTTTTTTTTCCTATAAGATAAAGATCTAGATAATTTACAAAAAAATCATATTTGAAATAATTCTAGATATTTTCTCTTCCATTTCTGAACAAAGTACATGATTATGAGTTGGCAGCAGTAGTCTACAATAATAGCTAAAAAAAAGATTTGGCTTTTGACCCTTGAGGGTTGTAGGCCTAAAACACAAATGGAGTTCTTTGTAAAACAACACTTACATTTTTTTTTTACATTTTATGAAAATAAGACGTCACATTCAGACTAGAGACTACCTAGGGTGAGGGGGGGAGGTCCTAATTTAAAAGTCCCCCCCCCCGAGTAGAAGCTTGAGGGGGGCCCAAACAATTTTGTTTACATTAAATATTAAGTACATTATCTTATGTCATTGTGTCGAATGTCAAAATGCAGGGGACTCCAAAGAGGCCAAGCCCCCCACCACTTGGGCCCCCAAATGCCTAGGTTTGGCACTTTTTTAAACTTTGTTTTTCTTCTGACAGTTTTGCCCATTGGGGTTTTCTTTGTAGCTGTGTTTTTAGGACGCTCACCCGTGATGGCTAGAGAAATATTTTATGGCGTTATGTATCTGGTGTATGTTGTGGGCATTTAAAAGAGTAAAGAGTTGAATTAAGCTTTCAAAATCTAACTCAAATACCTTCTTTCCTTTATCTTTCAAAAGAAGTGAGATGGTCTTCATACAATAGATGTAAGGTGGCCTTCCGTAGGCTATCGACAGAATAGAAAAACAGTAAACTAGATTCCTTGTACGACCACATTTGCTGTTGAGGTAAAGCGCGCTGTCTATGAAAAGCCAAGATGGGGTAATGTTGTTTTGGCTGGGCGGAGAACTTTTTTTTTGGAGTTTAGAATGCGAAGGTTGTAGTTTAAGAACTTGGACCATATTGTCACAGTTAGTTGTAAATCTACTTCATTTGCTGTACGTACATTTATATTGAAACATGGAAAGAATTAGACGTACAAAAACGTGTTTATATCTGAAGACACGGAAACGAAATACAAGAATCAACACTAAAAGTAAAACTAACAATACGCAGGTAAGTGTCTTTGTAATTTAAATTATATCTATGTAGAATCAAAATGTATTTATATGTTTTATCGGGTTCGATAGTTTTATCATCAGAACAATACTATTTTTATTTATTTTTTTTTACATTTAATATAGGGTTTAATAACCATGATAAATCAACGCAATTTATACCTAACCTTAAACATAACCATGGCTAAGATATGGAATTTTTATTTATTTACGTTCAACTAAAAGTTTTTATTTATTATTTTTGTTTACCAAAGACTGATATAATTAGAACCGGGCCTAGCCGGTGCAAACAGTAATTTGGGCCCCCACGTGATTATGAACGTAATATCTGCTTAAATTTGCAACGCGATATCTTTTCAAATTTGCGAGCATAAATCAGTAATACAGAGTAAAACAAAAAAGTATTGCTGCTGACTTTCCAAAAATGTTCTAATTATAGATTTTGCAAATAGAATTAGCAGACATTCAAATATTATATTAATAACACAAGTTTATAAAAACTGTGGAACGTAATTATCATAAGCTATCTTCACAACAAATGTGGATTTAAGGACGGACTCTCCCGGCTTTCGATGGTGATGGAGGTTATTCCCCCAAATTCTTTAGTAGTTGCGTCATCAACCAAAAAACAAACAAGCAAGTCACGCACAATTCCTTATGGCAGTATGAAATACCATGTGTATCAGCCATACACTTTATAGTTGATGCTACCATTACAGAAGTCTTGATTATTTAATCAGCATGATAAAGTATTTTTTGTTTCTTGTAAAAACTAATAATACTTTTTCTATGCAAGAAAATAATATATTGAGGCAACCATTGCGCATTATTTACCAACGCGTTTTTTAGAAGCTGCACCTAGAATAGACCTAGCTGCGTCAGGCGTACAATCGTCCACGTAATGCCGTAGTTAAGTTTGTGATTTCGCACGATTTTCAGTCCAATTTCGATCGACGCATAGCAGCAGGAAAGAAAAAAAAAACGCAGGGGTCCCTATACAAATGTATATTTTGGAATCCTAGGCAAAATAACATTGTGAAGCCCTATGTAAAAGTATAGTTAGAATTTCTAATCACAAAAATAATTGAGAGCTCAAGTCATTGGTAATTAGAGGACCCAGGGCAAAAATTCAATTGGGGGACCAGGCAGTAATACATTTAAGGGTCCTGGATAAAAGAACATATAGGGGCTTTGGAAAAAATCGTTTTGGGGGCCCAAAACTAATTTTAATATAAGGCCTAAGCAAAATTGCTTTCGATGACTCCGCTGGGAAACATTATGCGCCTTAATTAATATCTGAATGGTGGGGGTCTCTATTTAATATTTAATTGCTGGGTTTCTCCTTTATTTATAATCTATTTAATATCTAATAGCTAGGGTTCTCTTTGTTTAACCCTAAGTATTAGGACTTTGGCCCGAGGACCATGACTCGCTCTCACGTTGCTTTTTTTTGATTGACCAAATGTCACAACAAGAAACCAATCATGTTATGGAGTACCTAGACTGTCGACGTTTGTTCATATTCATAAAATCGGCTTAGGTTAGAGTTTGAGGGCACAAAACCATTGCTCCCGCCATCTTTCTAGTCCCTTCTCTCTTCTTTTTTTTAAAAAAATCTTTTTCCGTTTTCGCTCTCTCTCTCCCTCTCTCTCTCTCTTGCTTCCATCTCCCCCCCCTCTCTCTCTCTTTCGGTATGGGAGACAACTATATCCAGTTGCTATGCGTGCACACTGCGCATGGTCATTGCGATTTGTAACATTATCCATTAAAAGTTAGATAACTAGCTGTCTTAAAGACTATTCGTTTAGATAACTAGCTGTCTTAAAGACTATTCGTTTATATAACTAGCTGTCTTAAAAACTATTCGTTTAGATAACTAGCAGTCTTAAAGACTATTCGTTTAGATAAGTAGCTGTCTTAAAGACTATTCGTTTAGATAACTAGCAGTCTTAAAGACTATTCGTTTATATAACTAGCTGTCCTAAAAACTATTCGTTTAGATATCTGTCAGTCTTAAAGACTATAAGTTTAGATAACTAGCAGTCTTAAAGACTATTCGTTTATATAATTGGCAGTCTTAAAGACCATTCGTTTAGATAACTTGCAGTCTTAAAGACCATTCGTTTAGATAACTTGCAGTCTTAAAGACCATTCGTTCAGATAACTGCCAGTCTTAAATCCTATTCGGTTTGCTAAACACAAGTTTTAAGTCTAACATAGAAACCACATCATTGCCTGTTAGGGTTACGAAAATTGCTATTAATAGAAATCTTTAGAGTCAATTGTATAAAATAAACACATCATTTAAGGTCGCTGGCCGATATATTCTCCCCAGTCTCGTTGTATCTCTCGTATCTTAGCCACACATACAATTAAAGATATCTTCTAAACCAATAACTCTATTGTATTTGGAATACAAATATACATTGTGTTCATTGTTATAATTAGATTTACATGTGTTGATAATGTTGTTTGTTATATTTTGATAGGGAGGAAGAGTAACTTGCAGTGATCGTCAAGATGTCTGTCATCCTTATGAGGATAAAATCAATTTAGTCCATGCCCTGTGTGATGTTCTAATGAAGGCAGAACCCTTGGTTGATAGGATATTTTGGGCATGGTTTTTTAGAGTTTTTGAGCATACTCCTTTTGAAAGAATCTTTGTTCTGGACAGAAGATGTTCAGACTTACATCACGTTTTCGCTATACTCTTTTATTTGAAGCCCATTTCGCAGATAAAAATCGGGCATTTTGCGAAGAGTCAGCAAGGTACACAACTATTTTCTCACGGTTAAAGGGAAATGAGAATCGAAAAGTTCCACTTTGTGGAAATTACATTAATCACGCCCAAAATCTGTTAGAAATGGCCAAACAATATGTTGCCTGCAGTAAAAGCAAACAAGAGAAGCAGATTCATCTCAAGAAACTCAAGTTTTTTAAAGCTCTCAAAAACTGCATCAGATCAAGGAACAGTAAACAAGAATAAACATCTTCTAAGTTAATTGACTTAAAATTATATTGTGAAAAGAAAGATGACAAAAGAGACAAGTGTTAAATACGACAAAACATTATTAAATCTAGTTATACTAATGTTGAAAGTTATAATAAAGTGTCAGAGATTGAAAAGAATTTTTTTTACTCTTTTTTAATTCCATGATAATTTAATTTAAAGCTTCGTGATAAATTATTATTTATAGAAGTGTTTTGTTTTCCACACCCTCCTGAATAAAATGGTTTTGGTTTAGCGACACAATTCACAGCATAACTATGACAAAAGAAAGAGTATAAAATGTCATAGCTTTATCTTGTCCTCTGTCACAGACAGTATATTTCAAACATCTTCCGTGTAGCATTCATCCCCCCTCCTCCACATTCTCCAATATGACTGTATCGCACCCACCCGCTATAAATGTGCACGGAGCACAACATCCAACATCACGTGACGAGGTGAAAACACTGCTCGTACTTTTTTCTCATCCCACACCACCTCCCACCCCCATTTCCATCTTCAGTCATTTTCGGAGTTGAAATTACTTTAGGCCAGCACACGGTCAACTCTGGATACCGAGTTAAACATTCTTGATAATTTACTTATTTACATTGTCCGTTCGATTAGGAGACGGAGGTAGGGGGTCATAACAATGGGCTCTGATTTATATGTGAAAATATGGGAACACATTGAGAGGGCCCAGTGCCCAATGGTATAAAAGTAGATGAGGTAGACTAATAGTGATCCAGACTCTACGAGTGGTCTAGACTCCACGAGTGGTCTAGACTCCACAAGTGGTCCAGACTCCACGAGTGGTTCAGACTCCACGAGTGGTTCAGACTCAAGGAGTCCGTTCCAGATCAGTTACCGCGCCCAGCTGCCCTCAACCACACTGTTATATTACTTTGCAGAAATACACCGGACTCGAGTTATTCTATATTCGTCTGTCATGTGGCTGTGTACGGATACATATTTGACCCTCACGTATTCAGTTTGGAATTTATATTACCCAAAGTCAACGGCCATCACAAAGTCCACCTGCTAGCTTAAGACACACCCCCTTTTTACCTTCACAATAACATTGCTTTTTAGATTTGTAATATATCTAAGCCAGAGTTGAATTATATTCAGAGGGATTCTTCATTCATTTATTATGATTTTATATTGTGTCGCTGTCACCGTCATTTTCCATCCCGAATGGCCGAGTGGTGTAGATACTCGACTGTCGACCTAAGAGTCAAGGGTTCGATCCTCTGTGAGAAACATGGAATTATTCCAGGTGTTATATAGTGCAAAGTAGTACCACCCAGCTTCATATGGTCACCTGACTTAATTTTGGGAAAGTAAACGCGGCTGGGCGTTGTGCTAACTACACAATCCCGTCACATGCCGAGGTTATAGAAACATATTAATTTTACACTTCATCTGCTCCTATATCCCAATAGGGCTAAGGGAACTTCTACATAACATTTTTGTGAAAGAATGCTTTATTAGAAAGAAAAGTAATATTTCAAGAATATAGAATCATTATTAGATTTTGGGACAAATGAAGAGACTTTTTTAGGAATATGTGCAGACACCAATTAACTTCACAGAAAATTAATGACACAGAATGTGATTTTTACCCCTCAAAAACAACTACCAAGTCAACTCAATTCTCATCCGATTTAAATTAATTTGGATAGTTTAAAACCAGATTTACATTATCTGTCTTTGGTATTCAGAAATGAATTTATGTTCAAAACTCTGCATATTAATTCATGTACGAGGCTTGGCGCTTGTTTGAAATAAAAGAAATATGATAATATAATTTTAACTTGAGCACAGTTTCGTTCATCTAAAAGTCATCTTTCTACCCGAGATATTTGAATGTGAAAACAAAAAATAAATAAATCACAATTCCCAACTTGCCCTATACTATTTATACTGGATACAACAAATATAATACTCTCTATATGATTAGTCGTTAATCACATAATGTTTCGTCGTTTTAAACTACCGACGCTCAATATCAGCATTTCAAAAGTTGTGTACGTGCTGTACTCTACTGAGAACATGCACTGTACTGAGAACATGCACTGTACTGAGAACATGTCTTGTACTGAGAACATGCACTGTACTGAGATGAGAGAAAAACAGGATCGTAAAAAAGCAATAATCAAATGGTTTTTTTACCAGATGATTCACAGTACTACGAAAAAAAAAATGTCAACACACAAGCATATGAAAAGATATACTAATTTATTTTGAAAACTTTCCAATGTATTATTTTTTAATTTTACCCATTCCATAAACATTTTTCTTTTTTTTTAAACCGATAGTTTAATTTTAATTCTGTGTATGTTTGAGTTATTAAAAAGCATAATGTGTTTAGATGAAAATGGATATCTAAAAATACATATTTATTATTGCTAACTTAGATATTTTATTTAAATTTAGTTTCAAGCTAAGAATTTGCCGCTGATCGGAGGCTGACACACGTATATTTCGCACTCTTTTGCGCTATAGTACGGGTTGGCCATGTCAATAACACACACACACACACACACACACGTATTTCACATGATGGCGTCCAAATTGATAAGCATCCTATTGTACCATATACATATTTACTATATGTAATCCTCTGTATTTCATGGGAAATCTAGTTCTACAGCAATTGTCAACATGTCAAGGTATTTAAAAAAAAACATTTTTATTATAAAGTTAGGACTCGTAAGTCTTGTTTTACCTAAATAAAAGATTGGCTTTCGTGAAGTCATTTCTTAACTCTTCCACTGTCACCCAGAACTATTTCCAAGGCGAAATTGTGTGTCTCAGGGTCTTTTCCTTATTCAATCAGGGTTTCTGTAACTCTATCGTTGCTATTTCTTGGTTAAAATGTTCATCCTGCTCGTCGCTGACTGCACTTAGATTGGGTGGTAAGAAACTGATATGGGGAGAGAAGAAGGTAAATTTTTGAAGACATTCTGTATGCCATATCAGTGTATGTTATTAGTAGTCTCTCAGCCAACTCTGCATTGTTCTCAGACCTGTGCTTTCCCAAAAAGTTTTAAAACCACAGCCACAAAATGCATCACAGGCCAGACTTGCGGAGCCGCCATATTTTTTTCGGCTCCGGCTCCCTAGATAGTATCACACGAGACAAAAATGTTCGTAATTGCTCCACGCTAACATCCCGCTGATAAAAGTTATGCAAATTTTGCCGCGTTCACCCCCATAGTCAGGAACTTTAAAAATATACGCATTGTCGGTTTTACTAAAAACAAACCATTTCAGTGCATCCAGAAACGTATCATTATTTTCGATCGAGGTTTCACTAGTCGCCATTTTCATAAGTACTAAAAAGTTATTTCAATGATCAAATTAGCCAATAGTAAATTGATACATTATTTAAAATATTTTAAAGACTTCAGTATTTATATTTATTATTTATAAATTCGAAGTGACTATTCGGACCCGGGCAGGCCCGTAGCCAGGATTATTGCATTGGGGGGGGGGGGGGAGAATTTTTTTCGGCGGGGGGGGGGTGCCGAAGAACTGATTCTGGGGTACAGCGGCGGATCTAGACAACTTTGACGGGAGGGGAGGGGCAAAACATTTCGGAGGGTAAACAAGATTTAAAACGAACACAAAACGATTCCCCATTAAAGATTTCTTGTGGTGATGTGCGTGCACGCTATCATTTAAACGCTGTCTGTTACTGTTGTGGCGTTCGTAAAACATGACAACATTTCAAATTGTAGGAGGCAAACAATCAAACAAATTTGTAATTTTAAAGCTAAAAAAAAAATTCTGCTGTTAAAAAAAAAAAAACATTTGGGAGCCGTGGAGCCGCCAGATTTTTTCGGCTCCGGCTACAGCAAAAAGTAGCGGCTCCCGGCTCCTCGACTCCGGCTCCGCAAGCCTGTCACAGGCTACCAACTGAGCAGGCTGCAGCAGTGTCTTAAAGGTGGGATCACGAATGACTTTGAGAATTTGACGAAAAGGATGAACGATTTTACCAAGAAATAGCAACGTAGGAAAACAGGTATCAAGGGAAGGTATGACAGCAGCATGGTGGGCTATCGTCTAATTATTTCTGACTTGAAAAATGAATTGTTTTAGGAATACCTGAGATTATTTGTACATATGACACTGTTTAGTTGCTTCTTATGTTCTATTTTCATTTAAGCTGTAGTTATTGTTTTGGAATGTGGAAGCATTGTCATTATATTCCTATTGACCATAAAGCGTTAAAATGGTAAATCAAGATGTTAACATAACTTTAAAACCTGACATGATGCACATTTTTCAATGACAAATTTGGAATCAGCTGGTCAAAATGGTCTCAGCACACTTAATATATTCCAGTGAGCAAAAATGTTTTTCCCTAATGTAATCAATGAGTTGTCTGTTAGGGAGTTTAATGAGCCCTAATGTAATCAATGAGTTGTTTGTTAGGGAGTTTAATGAGCCCTAAAGTAATCAATGAGTTGTCTGTTAGGGAGTTTAATGAGCCCTAATGTAATCAATGAGTTGTCTGTTAGGGAGTTTAATGACCCTAATGTAATCAATGAGTTGTTTGTTAGGGAGTTTAATGAGAGCTTGATGGCTCTTCCATCCCCGCATAAAAATAGAACTGGTCGCTAGAATTAAAGAAGCCCTGATTGATTAAGGAAAAGACCGTGATACACACAATTTTGACTCGGAAATAGTGCTGGGTGACAATGGAAGAGTTAAGAAAGGAAATGAAAGGAGTATTCCTAGCAATTAAAATATGGGCAAACGCGAATGATAGGAAGTGTTACCTGCGGATTAGGTCGTTGGATTAGTCGACATAGACTGATTAGCAAACCAGACGATGTGAAATAAATCAATCCCTAAAATTATAAAACTCAATAAATCTACTATGTCCGAACTGGTATCCGGACAAAATATAAGCGGACAAAACCTCCACTGGACATAACTCATACTTTTATTTAAAAATCTATTCATTTGGCCCACATTTTTATACAATAAAATATAAATAAAAAATACGTATTTTTAAGTCAATATTTTTTTTTTCAAATTACTCAGATCAGCTGCAATGGCCCGTCGAGCCACATTGGTTGAAAGTCAATCCCATGTTAACTTTAAATCAACCGGAAGCTTATCTTTCCAGGATAAACAAACAAAAGTAAAAGTTTTAGCCTAAGGTCAAGACTGACCGTACCTTAATTCTACCATTTAATTTTCATGCCCGACACACATTTTATAGCAGAAGGTTAAACAAACAGCACAAGAACCACAGAGGTCGAAAGCAAATACTTTATTTAGGTAAAACAACATAGGATCAAGTCTATTGATAGAATGTGTTGACAGAACTAAAAAAAATCTTCCTTTTATTTAAAACAAGCGCCTAGTTTCATACCTAAATTAATGTGCAGATTACCAAAAAATACATTTCTAAATACCAAGTCTTGCAAACACAGAAAATAGAAATCTGGGTTTAAACTTATCACAGTTCGTTTCAATCGGATGACAATTGAGTTGACTTGGTTGTTATTGTTTTTCAGGGGTTATTATCACATTCTGTGTCATTAATTTTCTGTGAAGTTGCCTGGTGTCTCCACATCAGCCCCGTAGCGTGAAAAATCTACAGGAGGGGCCAGGCAGTAGCAGGCGGGGGGGGCCAAGTAATACATTTTACTAAGTAGAACAAATAAGCAGGGGGGGCAGACAAAACGCAGGGGGGGCGGCTCCCTGACCCCCCCGTCCCGTACGCTACGGACCTGCTCCACATATTTCTAAAAAGGTCTCTTCATTTGTCCCCACATCTGATAATGATTCTGTATACCTGAAATATTACTTCTTTTTTAAATAAAGCATTGTTTCACAAAATATTATGTTAATGTTCCTTGAAACCCCCTACTGGGCCATCGGGGCAGATGAAGTGTAGAATTCATCTGTTTCTATAACCTCGGCATATGTAGGGATTATGTGGTTATCACAACGCCCAGCCACCTTTGACTACCCCAACTAAAAAATCAGGTACCCGTTTAAAGCTCGGTGTACTTTGAGACGAGTTAGCGCCAAAAACACCTGGAAAAATTACACGGTTGTCTTCGAGAATCGAACACATAATTTTCAGGTCGACAGTCGAGTATCTACACTACTCGGTCATCCAAGGTGGAAAATGACGGTGACAGCGACACATTTTTAATTAATAATAAATGAACTGAGAATCCGTTTGAATGTAGTTACAATTCTAAGTTCATTTGAATATAGTTACAATTCTAAGTTCATTTGAATGTAGTTACAATTCTAAGTTCATTTGAATGTAGTTACAATTCTAAGTTCATTTGAAAGTAGTTACAATTCTAAGTTCGATATATTACAAATCTAAAAAGGAATGTTATTGTGAAAATAAAAGGGGGTGTATCTTAAGCTAGCAGGAGAACTTTGTGATGGCCGTTGACTTTGGGTAATATAAATTCCAAACTGAATACGTGAGGGTCAAATATGTATTCGTGCACAGACATACGACAGACGAATATAGAATAACTCGAGTCCGGTGTATTTCTGCAAAGTAATATTACAGTGTGGTTGAGGGCAGCTGGGCGCGGTAACTGATCTGGAACGGACTCCTTGAGTCTGAACCACTCGTGGAGTCTGAACCACTCGTGGAGTCTAAACCACTCGTGGAGTCTGGACCACTCGTGGAGTCTGGACCACTCCTTGAGTCTGAACCACTCCTTGTGTCTGAACCACTCCTTGTGTCTGAACCACTCGTGGAGTCTGGACCACTCGTGGAGTCTGGACCACTCGTGGAGTCTGGATCACTCGTGGAGTCTGGACCACTCCTTGTGTCTGAACCACTCCTTGTGTCTGGACCACTCGTGGAGTCTGGATCACTCGTGGAGTCTGGACCACTCCTTGTGTCTGAACACTCCTTGTGTCTGAACCACTCCTTGTGTCTGGACCACTCGTGGAGTCTGGACCACTCGTGGAGTCTGGACCACTCGTGGAGTCTGGATCACTCGTGGAGTCTGGATCACTCGTGGAGTCTGGACCACTCCTTGTGTCTGAACCACTCCTTGTGTCTGAACCACTCCTTGTGTCTGGACCACTCGTGGAGTCTGGACCACTCGTGGAGTCTGGATCACTCGTGGAGTCTGGACCACTCCTTGTGTCTGAACCACTCCTTGTGTCTGGACCACTCGTGGAGTCTGGACCACTCGTGGAGTCTGGACCACTCCTTGAGTCTGAACCACTCCTTGAGTCTGAACCACTCCTTGTGTCTGAACCACTCCTTGTGTCTAGACCACTCGTGGAGTCTGGACCACTCGTAGAGTCTGGACCACTCCTTGAGTCTGAATCACTCCTTGTGTCTGAACCACTCCTTATGTCTGAACCACTCCTTGAGTCTGAACCACTCCTTGAGTCTGAACCACTCCTTGTGTCTGAACCACTCCTTGTGTCTGAACCACTCGTGGAGTCTAGACCACTCCTTGTGTCTGAACCACTCGTGGAGTCTGGACCACTCCTTGTGTCTGAACCACTCCTTGTGTCTGAACCACTCCTTGTGTCTGAACCACTCGTGGAGACTGGACCATTCGTGGAGTCTGGACCACTCCTTGAGTCTGAACCACTCCTTGTGTCTGAACCACTCCTTGTGTCTGAACCACTCGTGGAGTCTGAACCACTCCTTGAGTCTGAACCACTCCTTGTGTCTGAACCACTCCTTATGTCTGAACCACTCCTTATGTCTGAACCACTCGTGGAGTCTGGACCACTCCTTGTGTCTGAACCACTCGTGGAGTCTGGACCACTCCTTGAGTCTGAACCACTCCTTGTGTCTAGACCACTCGTGGAGTCTGGACCACTCGTAGAGTCTGGACCACTCGTTGAGTCTGAATCACTCCTTGTGTCTGAACCACTCCTTATGTCTGAACCACTCCTTGTGTCTGAACCACTCCTTGTGTCTGAACCACTCGTGGAGTCTGGACCACTCCTTGAGTCTGAACCACTCCTTGTGTCTGAACCACTCGTGGAGTCTGGACCACTCCTTGTGTCTGAACCACTCCTTGTGTCTGAACCACTCCTTGAGTCTGGACCACCCGTGGAGTCTAGACCACTCCTTGTGTCTGAACCACTCCTTATGTCTGAACCACTCCTTGTGTCTGAACCACTCCTTGTGTCTGAACCACTCCTTGTGTCTGAACCACTCGTGGAGTCTGGACCACTCCTTGAGTCTGAACCACTCCTTGTGTCTGAACCACTCGTGGAGTCTGGACGACTCCTTGTGTCTGAACCACTCCTTGTGTCTGAACCACTCCTAGTGTCTGAACCACTCGTGGAGTCTGGACCACTCGTTGAGTCTGAACCACTCGTTGAGTCTGAACCACTCCTTGTGTCTGAACCACTCCTTGTGTCTGAACCACTCCTTGTGTCTGAACCACTCGTGGAGTCTGGACCACTCGTGGAGTCTAGTTCACCCCTTGTGTCTCAACCAATCCTTGTGTCTGAACCACTCGTGGAGTCTGGACCACTCGTAGAGTCTGGACCACTCCTTGAGTCTGAACCACTCCTTGTGTCTAAACCACTCCTTGTGTCTGAACCACTCCTTGTGTCTGAACCACTCGTGGAGTCTGGACCACTCGTGGAGTCTGGAAACTCGTGTAGTCTGGACCACTCGTGTTGTTCTGATCCGCTTACATTTACAATGGGTGGGTGCGATACAGGAGAAACGGGGGGGGGTAGAGGATGAATGCTACAGGGAAGATATATGAAATATACAGACTGTGACAATGGACAAGATAAATCTATGACATTTTTAGACTCTTTTTTTTGTAGTAGTTTTTCATTAAATTTATGACTACTGGAAACTGGAAACATTGTGACTGGGTTTAAGTGCCCTAATGTTACGCTTTTAAAAGTGTTTAGTTTTCCTGATCCACCTGAAAAAAAACTAATTTTTTCTTTGCTGCCAATTTCAATCAGATGGGTCTGGTAATCCAGATCATTTTTTTTTTTGAGGTTGGTGTGGAAAACAAAACCGTTTATTTTAGGTTGGTGTGGAAAACAAAACCGTTTATTTTAGGTTGGTGTGGAAAACAAAACCGTTTATTTTAGGTTGGTGTTGAAAACAAAACCGTTTTTTAGGTTGGTGTGGAAAACAAAACCGTTTATTTTAGGTTGTTGTGGAAAACAAAACCGTTTTTTTAGGTTGGTGTTGAAAACAAAACCGTTTATTTTAGGTTTTTGTGGAAAACAAAACCGTTTATTTTAGGTTGTTGTGGAAAACAAAACCGTTTTTTAGGTTGGTGTGGAAAACAAAACCGTTTATTTTAGGTTGGTGTGGCAAACAAAACCGTTTATTTTAGGTTGGTGTGGAAAACAAAACACTTCCATAAGTCATCACGAAGTTTTAAAACCAAAAAACAAAAGCAAACAAAAATGTTTTAAATTATCATCGAAATAAAAAGAAAAATATAAAAGAAATTCTTTTCAATCTCTAACACTTTGTTAAACTTTATTATAACTTTCAACAAAAGTATAACTAAATTTCAAAATGTTTTCTCGTAATTAAAACGTGTCTCTTTTGTCATCTTTCTTTTCACAATACAATTTTAGGTCCATTAACTTAGAAGATGTTTATTCTTGTTTATTGTTCCTTGATCTATTGATGCAGTTTTTTGAGAGCCTTAAAAAACTTGAGTTTCTTGAGATGAATCTGCTTCTCTTGTCTGCTTTTGCTGCAGGCAACGTATTGTTTGGCCATTTCTAACAGATGTTGGGCGTGATTAATGTAATTTCCACAAAGTGGAACTTTTCGATTCTCATTTCCCTTTAACCGTGAGAAAATAGTTATGTAACTCACAGACTCTTCGAATATAGCCCGGTTTTTATCTGCGTAATGGGCTTCATATAACAGTACAGCTACAACTTCAAATAAGTCTGTACATCTTCTGTCCAGAACAAAGATTCTTTCAAAAGGAGTATGCTCAAAAACTCTTAAAAACCATGCCCAATATATCCTATCAACCAACTGTTCTGCCTTCATTAGAACATCACACAGGGCATGGACTAAATTGATTTTATCCTCATAAGGATGACAGACATCTTGACGGGCACTGCAAGTTACTCTTCCTCCCTATCAAAATATAACAAACAACATTATTAACACATGTAAATCTTATTATAACAATGAACACAATGTATATTTGTATTCCAAATAAAATAGAGTAATTTGTTTAGCAGATAAATTTAATTGTACGTGTGGCTAAGATACGAGAGATACAACGAGACTTGGAGAATATATCGGCCAGTGACCTTAAATGTGCTTATTTTATTTGTCTTTAAAGATTTCTATTATTATCAATTTGTTTAACTCTAACAGACAATGATGTGGTTTATTTGTTTGACTTAAAACTTGTGTTTAGCAAACCGAATAGTCTTTAAGACTGGCAGTTATCTAAACGAATAGTCTTTAATACTGCTAGTTATCTATCTTTTAATTAATAATTGTACACATCGCAATTACCATGCGAGAGAGAGAGAGAGAGAGAGAGAGAGAGAGAGAGAGAGAGAGAGAGAGAGCGAAAACGGGAAAAAAAAATTTTAAATAGAAAAGAGAAGGAATTAGAAAGATGACGTGAGATATGAAGGTAAGGTGCAGGCCAGAGAAGTCAAGCGTGAAGAAAGGCCTTGATAGAGATATGTTTTGATTGCTAAAGTGCCATTCATTTACTCATTTATTTATTGCACATGTGTTAATAATTAAATATTTTCAACTCTTAATCTTGATTTGTCTCACTTGTCATAGTAGAATGTACTAGTTTTGTGTTACACTAGGCCTATATACACGCTTCCTCAACGTATTTTTCTTATTTGTTCTCAACTAGTGTGATGCAAGGATATTTCCTATACAAGAATATCCTCATTGTAACATTGGCTTTCATCGAATTTATTCTTTGTATTACAGTGTCAAGCACCATTCTGTACAATGTCGATTTCTAAGCTTTTTAATTCTTGCGCGCTATTGATAATATTTGATATAAGTTATACCAAGAAATGCAAGATAAAGTTAAATTATTTTAACAACCGACAGGATAAAAATAACATATAAATAACTTTTTTTTTAAAAGTCGATCGTTTTAACTAAGATGAAAATAAAAAAAAATAAAAATACGTTTTATTAAAATGTACGAAAAAGTAAAAAAAAAACCTTAAAATGAAATCAAATAACTGTCTGAAGAAAATGAATTGATTATAAATAAGAGCATTTGCGTCAGTTCGTATCTGATGAATTTACACAATTATAACATCGATATATTTCGGATTTATTATGATTTCCAACTGTATTTGTTGGAAAAATTATACACAGTATATATTAAAATGTTGCACTTTGCCGTGGATCCTCATATTACCAATTCCTTAAGTCCCTCAAATGTATTTGTGCCTAGATTCTCTAAGTGTACCTTTCCATATGGCTAAATAATATTATTATGCCAAAATACATATTTCCATTGGAACCTATCTTACTAGGAATATGACAAAAAGTGCATCCAGACCACTGCAATTTTTTTCCCGTTTCTATGTGACATCCTATAGTCTATTGAAAATCGCTGTGTCCCAAACCAAACTACGGTATTACGCAGAAGCTTAAAGCCCCATTGCAGCCAGTTCCAGTCTAGGTGCGGCTTCCAAAAACTAGTTGGTAAATAATGCGAAATGGTTGTCTAGACAACATCGATTCAGCTACTAAATAAATGATTATTTGAAAATTTAATGCTTTCTTGTATAAAAAAGTTATTATGTTTTTAAAAGCACAAAAAAAAACAGTTTATCATGGTGATTAATTAAAAAATTATAAAGTTCATGGCTGATACACATTGTATTAAATACTGCTTTAATGAGTTGCGCGTGACTTGCTAGATGACACAACTATTAATGTATTGGTAAACATTAATTCCCCCTTCGCAAGTCCGGAGACCCCGTTCTCAAATCAACATTTGTTGTGAAGATAATTTGTATTGATTTATCATGGAGATATAACCCGACAGTAAACAAAAAAATGAATACAGCATTATTATTATGATGATAGAAATTATCAAACCCGATGAAACTTACCTGAATATTGTTAGTTTTACTTTTAGTGTTGATTCTTGTATTTCGTTTCCGTTTCCTCAGATATAAACACGTTTTTCTACGTCTAATTCTTTCCATGTTTCAATGTAAATGTACGTAAAGCAAATGAAGTAGATTTACAAGTAACTGTGACAATATGTTCCAAGATCTTAAACTACCACCTCTCCATTCTAAACTCCTAAAAAAATGTTCTCGGCCCATCCAAAACAACATTACCCATCTTGGCTATTCATAGACAGCGCGCTTGACCTTTACAGCAAATGTGGTCGTTCAATGAATCTAATTTATTATTTTTTCTATTCTGTCGATAGTCAACGGAAGGTCACCTTACATCTATTGTATGAAGACCAATTGTATCATCCGCACCTGTCATAACAATGGGCTCTGAATTACCGGTATGTGTGAAAGTATGAGAACACATTAAGGGGCCCAATGCCCAATGGTATAAAAGTAGATGACTAAACGTGGCCCAAACTCCACAAGTGGTCTTAGACTTCACGAGTGCTCTATTTAAGAAAAAACCAGTGTCGGGGAGGAAAAAAATTTTCTACAGAGCCGGTGACAAAAGTCATCCCCGGCGGGTTCTGTCTCCCACACTCTTCCTAATTTATATAAACGACATAAAAGAAACCTTGCCCAGAAAAGTAAAATGCAGCATGTATGCAGACGACCTTGCCTTAATATGTACTGAAGAATCCGTCGGAACATCTAAATTCAGACTTCAAGACTCACTAAAACAACTAGAAAAATGGACAGAGAGCTGGGGAATGAAAATCAACGCAAACAAAACTCAATACACAATCTTTACACTTTCAACAAAGCAAAAACAGATAAAACTTACCTTAGAAAATTCTCCAGTTGAAATAAACAACAACCCAGTCTACCTAGGTGTCACCTTCGACCCTAGACTCACTTGGTCTAAACAAATAGAAGTAATTCAGTCCAAAGGGATAAAACGCATAAATCTAATGAAGAAACTAGCTGGCACAGACTGGGGAGCGAACATGTCTGTTCTAAAAAAAACCTACACCAGCTACGTAAGACCCAGCCTGGAGTATGGAGCCACTGCCTGGGGAACAGCAGCCAAAACAACTTTTAAAAAGCTGGACAAAGCTCAAAACATTGGGCTAGGAATTATGACAGGAGGTATGAGGTCAACGCCAATCACAACCATGGAAAGTATAACATCTCTCCAAACTACTGAAGAAAGAAGGGAAAACAAAATACTCTCTCAATACACAAAAATTGAAACACTGGAAAACCACCCGCTTAACAAGAGAGTACAAAAGTCTAACGCTACTCAAAGATTGCAAAGATCAAACTTCATTACAGCAGCTAAAAAATTAAAACAAAAATACAACCTGGATACAGTCTCCCTAAATAAAACAAAACCTTACACTGACTTGCCCCCCCCCCCTTCTGCCCAATAACCATGAGAGACTCCCAAGCTGGAATAAAGGAAAAATCTAAATATGATACAAACACTCTCTCGGTAATGGCAATAATGAAATAAACGAACTCTACACCAATTCTCAATGGATAAAAACATTCACAGATTGTTCCTCGCAAACAAACTGCCAAAATGGAGGTGCTGGAATCTATTTAGAAAGGCCAAATGGTGAAAAAACGAAACACAGTATGCCCACTGGGAAAACTTCAGACTCTTTCAAAGCAGAAAAAGAAGCAATTGAAGAAGCTGTCAACATACTTACAATCTCCACTCCAAAAAGCAACATAGTCATACTCACAGATGACGAAAAAATTATACAGTCTCTACAGGATCCTCAAAACACTCAACTAACCCAGCTTAGAACAGCTCTACATAAACTAACCCAAAACACAAAGGAAACGGTCCTGCAATGGGTACCAGGTCACACCAAAATAAATGGAAATGAGATTGCTGAGCAATTGGCAAAATCTGGCAGCAAAGAAATGCAAGTAGATGTCTCTCTCTAAATGCAGAAGAAATGAAAAGCTGTATAAATGAACAAATCCAACAAAAAATGGATGAATAACCACCCAGAACATGACAAAAACGACCCCTATTATAATCTTCCCAGACAAGCTAAAAATATTATTTTCAGACTCAGAACCGGGCACAACAGATTAAGACAACACATGTTCCGAAGGCTAGGCATTAGAAACAGTGAGGACTGCCCATGGGGATGTCTCCCGAGAACGCAGAACATGTTCTTCAATCCTGCCCTTTACATGACACAGCTCGCAACAGGTTCTGGCCACAGATGTCCCCCTTCAATAAAAAACTTTATGGGAGCGAGACGGACTTGGATGCCACCGTGCAGTTCATCATAGCTATAGGCCTGGTCGTTTAAAATCCTCCATGATCAATATAATCGATAACAAAGAAGAATATAAGAAAATTAATGTTACTAAGTAGAGCAAACAAGCAGAGGGGGGCCAGACAAAACGCAGGGAGGCCCGGACCCCCGGCCTCCCACACGCTAAGGAGTTTTGTGGCCTTCCCGAGGACCAATTCCTAGATCCGCATAGTGTCAGCGTATTAATATCAGCATCATCAAGAGAAAAATCATTTTAGATTACTCTGTTTGGTTTAATGACTGTATTGCATCCACCCGCAATAAATGTACACGGAGCAGAACAACATCCCACATCACGTGACGAGGTAAAAACGCTGCTCGTACTCCCCCCCCCACGAGTGGTCCAGACTCCACGAGTGGTTCAGACTTCACGAGTGGTCCAGACTACACGAGTGGTCCAGACTTCACGAGTGGTCCAGACTCAAGGAGTGGTCCAGACTTCACGAGTGGTCCAGACTCCACGAATGGTCCAGACTCCACGAGTGGTCCAGACTCCACGAATGGTCCAGACTCCACGAGTGGTCCACTCGTGAAGTCTGGTCCGCTCCTTGAGTCTGGACCACTATTAGTCTACCTCATCTACTTTTATACCATTGGGCACTGGGCCCTCTCAATGTGTTCCCATATTTTCACATATAAATCAGAGCCCATTGTTATGACCCCCTACCTCCGTCTCCTAATCGAACGGACAATGTAAATAAGTAAATTATCAAGAATGTTTAACTCGGTATCCAGAGTTGACCCTGTGCTGGCCTAAAGTAATTTCAACTCCGAAAGTGACTGAAGATGGAAATGGGGGTGGGAGGTGGTGTGGGATGAGAAAAAAGTACGAGCAGTGTTTTCACCTCGTCACGTGATGTTGGATGTTGTGCTCCGTGTACATTTATAGCGGGTGGGTGCGATACAGTCATTTAGGAGAATGTGGAGGAGGGGGGATGAATGCTACACGGAAGATGTCTGAAATATACTATCTGTGACAGGGGACCAGATAAAGCTATGACATTTTATACTCTTTCTTTTGTCATAGTTATGCTGTGAATTGTGTCGCTAAACTAAAACCATTTTATTCAGGAGTGTGTGGAAAACAAAACACTTCTATAAATAATAATTCATCACGAAGTTTGAAATAAAATTATCATCGAATTAAAAAATGGTAAAAAAAATTTCTTTTCAATCTATGACACTTTATTATAACTTTCAACATTAGTATAACTAGATTTAATAATATTTTCTCGTAATTAATACGTATCTCTTTTGTCATCTTTATTTCACAATAGAATTTTAGGTCCAATTTTATGTCAATTAACTTAAAGGAAGTTTATCCGTGTTTACTGTTCCTTGATCTGATGCAGTTTTTTGAGAGCTTTAAAAAACTTGAGTTTCTTGAGATGAATCTGCTTCTCTTGTCTGCTTTTACTGCAGGCAACGTATTGTTTAGCCATTTCTAACAAATGTTGGGCGTGATCAATGTAATTTCCACAAAATGGAACTTTTCGATTTTCATTTCCCTTTAACCGTGAGAAAATAGTTGTGTACCTCGCTGACTCTTCGCAAAATGCCCGATTTTTATCTGTGTAATGGGCTTCATATAAGAGTATAGAGAAAACTGAATATAAGTCTGAAATTCTGCTGTCCAGGAAAATGACTCTTCGAATAGGGGTTTGCACTAAAACTCCCATAAACCATACCCAATGCACCCTTTCAACCAAGGGTTCTGACGTCATTAGAACATCAGTCAGGGCATGGACTAAATTGATTTTGTCCTCATAAGGATGACAGACATCTTGACGATCACTGCAAGTTACTCTTCCTCCCTATCAAAATATAAAAAACAACATTAATAACACATGTAAATATAATTATAACAATGAACACAATGTATATTTGTATTCCAAATAAAATAGAGTAATTTGTTTAGCAGATATCCTTAATTGTACGTGTGGCTAAGATACGAGAGATACAACGAGACTGGGGAGAATATATCGGCCAGTGCCCTTAAATGATGTGTTTATTTTATACAATTGCCTCTAAAGATTTATATTATTAGCAATTTGTTTAACCCTAACAGGCAATAATGTGGTTTATTTGTTTGGCGTTAAACTTGTGTTTAGAAAACCGAATAGTCTTTAAGACTGCCAGTTATCTAAACGAATATTCTTTAATACTGCCAGTTATCTAAACAAAAAGTCTTTAAGACTGCCAGTTATCTAAACAAAAAGTCTTTAAGACTGCCAGTTATCTAAACAAAAAGTCTTTAAGACTGCCAGTTATCTAAACAAAAAGTCTTTAAGACTGCCAGTTATCTAAACGAATATTCTTTAAGACTGCCAGTTATCTAAACGAATATTCTTTAATACTGCCAGTTATCTAAACAAAAAGTCTTTAAGACTGCCAGTTATCTAAACAAAAAGTCTTTAAGACTGCCAGTTATCTAAACGAATATTCTTTAATGCTGCCAGTTATCTAAACGAATATTCTTTAAGACTGCTAGTTACCTAACGTTTAGTGCATAATTGCGAAAATCGCAATGACAGTGCGATGTGTGCTTGTTTATCACATCAAGAGAGAGAGAGAGAGAGAGAGAGAGAGAGAGAGAGCGAGCGAAAACGGGAAAAAAAAATTTAAAATAGAAAAGAGAAGGAATTAGAAAGATGGCGTGAGATATGAAGGTAAGGTGCAGGCCAGAGAAGTAAAGCGTGAAGAAAGGCCTTGATAGAGATATGTTTTGATGGCTAAAGTACCATTCATTGACTCATTTATTTATTGCACATGTGTTAATAATTAAATAGTTTCAACTGCTAATCTTGATTTGTCTGACTTGTCATAGTAGAATTTACCAGTATTGTGTCACACTACATACACGCTTCCTCATCAGAATTAGTGGCACGACACTTTGTCTTATTTGTTCTCAACTTGAATGATGCATGGCAGTGCCGTAACGAGCTTAACTCGCGCCCGGGGAACAATACATTTTAAATACATTTTTAGCGCCCCCCCCCATTCGAAAAATATATAATATTAAATGTAAAATATAAATTTTGCGCCCCATTGTGAGTAGCGCCCGGGGACATATGTACCCCCGCCCCCCAGCTACGCCTCTGATGCAAGGATATTTCATATACAAGAGTATCCTCATTGTAATATTGGCCGTCATCAATTTATTTTTTGTACAACGTCAATATCTAAGCTTTTTTTATTCTTGCGCGCTATTGATAATATTTGATATAAGTTATACCAAGAAAAGCAAGATAAAGTTAAATTATTTTAACAATCAACAGTATAAAATAAAACAACAGTTGTTTTTATTTATAAAGTCGATCGTTTTAGCTAAATTGAAAATATATAAATGTAAATACACTTTACTAAAATGTACCAAAAAGTAATAAAAAAATGTAAATACACTTTACTAAAATGTACCAAAAAGTAATTAAAAAAATGTAAATACACTTTACTAAAATGTATCAAAAAGTAATAAAAAATGTAAATACACTTTACTAAAATGTACCAAAAAGTAATAAAAAAAAACAACCTTCAAATGAAATCAAATAACTGTCTGAAGAAAATGAATTGATTATAAATAAGAAAATTCGAGTCAGTTCGTATCTGGTGAATTTACACAATAAAAACATCGATATATTTCGGATTTATTATGATTTCCAACTGTATTTGTTGGAAAAAATATACACAGTATATATTAAAATGTTGCAATTTGCCGTGGATCCTCAAATTACCGATTCCCTCAAATGTATTTGTGCCTAGAGTCTCTAAGTGTACCTTTTCATAGGGCTTAATAATGTTATTATGCCAAAATACATATTTCCATTGGAACCCTAACATACTAGGAATATGACAAAAAGTGCTTCCAGACAGCTGTGATTTTTTAATTCCGTTTCTATGTGATATCCTATAGTCTATTGAAAATCGCTGTGTCACAAACCAAACTACGGTATTACGCAGACGCTTAATAAAGTCCTAATGCAGCTAAGCCCAATCTAGGTTCAACTTCTAAAAACGAGTTGGTAAATAATGCGAAATGGTTGCCTAGACAGCTTCAACTCGGCTAATAAAACAATTGTTATTTTAAAATTTAATGTTTTCTTGTATAGAAAAGTTATTATATTTTAAAAAGCACAAAAAAAAACAGTTTATCATGGTGATTAATTAAAAAATTATAAAGTTTACGGCTGATACACATTGTATTCAATACTCCTTTAAGGAGTTGCGCGTGATTTGCTAGATGACATAACTATTAATGTATTGGTAAAAATTATTTCCCCCCTTCACAAGTCCGGAGAGCCCATCCTTCAATCCACATTTGTTGTGAAGATAATTTGTATTGATTTATCATGGAGACATAACCCGACAGTAAATAAAACAAACAAAAAATAAATACAGTATTATTATTATTATTATTATGGAATTATCAAACCCGATAAAACATATAAACAAATTTTAATTCTACATATATATAATTTAAATTACAAAGTTTCTTACCTGAATATTGTTAGTTTTACTTTTAGTGTTGATTTTAGTATTTCGTTTCCGTTTCTTCAGATATAAACACGTTTTTGTACGTCTAATTGTTTCCATGTTTCAATGTAAATGTAGTAAAGCAAATGACGGAGATGTATAAGTAACTGTGACAATATGTTCCAAGATCTTAAACTACAACCTCTCCATTCTCAACTCTTAAAAATAAATGTTCTCGGCCCGGCCAAAACAACATTACCCCATCTTGGCTACTCATAGACAATGTGGTCGTAGAATGAATCTAGTTTATTATTTTTCTATTCTTTCGATATCCTACGGAAGGCCACCTGACATCTATTGTATGAAGACCATCTCACTTCTATTGTGTTTTCGTAAGGTCGGGAAATAAAGTGGATACCAAGTTGATTACTCTTGATAATTTACTAAAGTACATTGCCCGTTCGATAAGGAGATGGAAGGGGATGCGATTGTTTCATCCACACCTGTCATAACAATGGGCTCTGATTTACCGGTATATGTGAAAGTATGAGAACACATTAAGGGGCACAGTGCCCAATGGTATAAAAGTAGATGACTAAATGTGGTCCAAACTCTACAAGTGATGAGTGGTCCAGACTACTCCAAGTCAACGGCCATCACAAAGTCCACCTGCTAGCGTGATTAATGTAATTTCCACAAAATGGAATTTTCGATTCTCATTTCCCTATTACTTTGCACAATAACACTTCTTCTAGTTAGATGTGTAAAATATCGAAGCTAGAGTTGTAACTACATTCAAATAGATTATCAATTCATTTATTATGATTTTAAATTGTGTCCCCGTCATTTTCCATGCCGGATGACCGAGTGGTACACCGACTGTCGACCTGAGAGTCATATGTTCGATTTTCGGTGAAAACTATGTAATTTTTGCAGGTGTTATTTGGTATAAATTCGGAACAATGAAGAGACCTTTTTAGAAATATGTGGAGACACCAATTAACTTCACAGAAAATTAATGATACAGAATGTGATTTTTAGCAATAATAATAATAAAAATTAAAACAACCAAGTCAACTCAATTCTCATCCGATTGAAATTAATGTGGATAGTTTAAAACAAGATTTCCATTTTCTTTGTTTGTAAGACGTGGTATTTAGAAATGTATTTTGTTCAAAACTCTGCATATTAATTCATGTACGAGGCTGGGCGTTTGTTTTAAATAAAAGAAATATAATAATATAATTTTAACTTGAGCACAGTTTCGTTCATCTAAAAGTCATCTTTCTACCCGAGATATTTGAATGTGCAAACAAAAAAAAAATAAATCAAAATTCCCAACTTGACATGTACTGTTTATACTGGTTACAAGAAATATAATACTCTCTATATGAGTAGTCTTTAATCAAAGAATGTTTCGTTGTTTTAAATTACCGACGCTCAATATAAGCATTTCCCAAAGTTGTGTACGTGCTGTACTCTACTGAGAACATGCACTGTACTGAGAACATGCACTGTACTGAGAACATGCACTGAACTGAGAACATGCACTGAACTGAGAACATGCACTGAACTGAGAACATGCACTGAACTGAGAACATGCACTCCACTGATAACATGCACTGCACTGAGAACATGCACTGAACTGAGAACATGCACTGCACTGAGAACATGCACTGAACTGAGAACATGCACTCCACTGATAACATGCACTGAACTGAGAACATGCACTGAACTGAGAACATGCACTGAACTGAGAACATGCACTGAACTGAGAACATGCACTGAACTGAGAACATGCACTGTGCTGAGAACATGCACTGTACTGAGAACATGCACTCCACTGATAACATGTACTCCACTGATAACATGCACTGCACTGAGAACATGCACTGAACTGAGAACATGCACTGAACTGAGAACATGCACTGAACTGAGAACATGCACTCCACTGATAACATGCACTGAACTGAGAACATGCACTGAACTGAGAACATGCACTGAACTGAGAACATGCACTGTGCTGAGAACATGCACTGAACTGAGAACATGCACTGAACTGAGAACATGCACTGCACTGAGAACATGCACTGAACTGAGAACATGCACTGAACTGAGAACATGCACTGAACTGAGAACATGCACTCCACTGATAACATGCACTGAACTGAGAACATGCACTGAACTGAGAACATGCACTGAACTGAGAACATGCACTGAACTGAGAACATGCACTGAACTGAGAACATGCACTGTGCTGAGAACATGCACTGTACTGAGAACATGCACTCCACTGATAACATGTACTCCACTGATAACATGCACTGAACTGAGAACATGCACTGCACTGATAACATGCACTGAACTGAGAACATGCACTGTGCTGAGAACATGCACTGTACTGAGAAAATGCACTCCACTGATAACATGTACTCCACTGATAACATGCACTGAACTGAGAACATGCACTGCACTGATAACATGCACTGAACTGAGAACATGTTTATTTAGAAAAAGAGTCCACTTATAATGGTTTAGGTTGCGATGTAATCATCTGTTTAATAAAATTAGACAATGTTATCTGAGATATTTCGCTGAGATTATTTGAATTCCCTACAACTGGAAATATTGCAGCTGGATTGAACTGCTCTAAGGTTACATTATACACGCCTGTTGGGTCGTCTCTGTACATACCTGGATGCTCACCAGGTTGCCTTTCTCGCTAGTGTAGACGCTCAACTTTCTGATCTCATTGTGTCATTTGGTGTCCGTGATGTTGACCTCTTCATTGATGAGGCCCGGCACAGCCAAGCTCTTGCTGACACAGACAAACATGATGTTGACGCAACACAAGTTGTAGCAGGGAACATGTTTGGAATTTGACTAAGTCTCTCTCTGTACGAAGTCTTTTCATATACACAAGGATTTTCTGAAATGGTCAGACTCACGGCTTCCTCTACAGGTGCAGAGGGAGAAGACGAAGCACAATTAAACTATTAATTCACTCTTTATGATGTTTTATGTCCATCACTCTCTTGATCCGACCTCTCTCGCCAGTTTCGAATATCTTCTCACTCAGCAGGGAAAACAAAGTACATGCGCAGAGACACGCCTCTGTCTGTTTGCTGTATCATCTTGATGTTTTCTAAGGCACAACGATTTGCTCATGTTGAGGTCGTTGTAGCCATTCTCGCAGTAGATAGCCTGTCCACACATACCAATAAACCTGCTGAAATTGTTTTTCTCCCACAGGTAGACGACAAGTCTTGCCGTGTGGGATTGACACAATGGTACTCCTGCTCTCTAAGAGCTCCACATGTTGTGCGAGAAATTCAGACCAGTTAAGATCCCAATGCTACAGTGCTAAACAGCAGTAGCTGTGGGTAACAGCATCAGATCCACAGTTGTGGATTTCCGTACATATGCGGCTTTCGCGGTGTTGCGGCTCATTGTACAAGCGTTGTTTTCATCTTACTCCCTTCGTTTGTTATAGTCGCAAGCCATACTTTCCTACCTAAGGATGTTATCGTCCATTTCCGGGGAAGCAACTACTGATATAAGAAACGTTCTGACATTCAACAAATTTCATCATTCTTACTGAGTGGCTTCTCTTGAATTCGCTCCTTCTCGTGCGCCACTTCGTGGATAACAATATCTCTAGGTGTCACTTTTTGGATGATCACATCCGCAGGTAACACTTCCTGGATGTCTAAAGCTGTTACTATTATAACCTCCGTCGGTTTCTGGATCTCGTGTCATGCTTTCATTCACATTCGCCCATTCTTTCATTGCTAGGAATACTCCTTTCATTTCCTTTCTTAACTCTTCCATTGTCACCCAGCACTATTTCCGAGGCAAAATTGTGTGTCTCATGGTCTTTTCCTTATTCAATCATCATCATCATCACCATTGCCCTTCACCCATGGCAGGGTATAGGCCACCAACAACAGATCTTCAGAGTCCTCTGTCCTTTGCCATCTTCTCCAGCTGGTTCCAGTTGTGTCCCATTTTGATGGTGTCGGCTTTCACCACAACTAAGCTTCATAGGTCTTCATGATGAAGAACCTTCTTCTCCCAGGACAAAAAAATATGATTTCTCTGTTGCTCGTGTTTTTGTAGCAAAGGGTTTTATTACAGGATGGGGTTGCTAGTACTTGCTAGCCCCACGCCCAACCCTCCTCCTTTTTCAGCCGTGCTTGAGACCGCCCTTGGCGGAGTTTTATTCAATCAGGTCTTCTTTAATTCTAGCGACCAATTTACTTTTTATGTCGGGGGTAGGAAGATCCTTCTTTTCAAGCTCTTTTTTAAACTCCTTAAAGCTAATAACTCGTTGATTTTCTTACCACTCACTGATTTCAGTACGTTAATAATACGGTGCGCTGAAGTACAGGGGTTCCCTGTCCGTAGCGCACCACTGAGGGCAAGGAAGAAAGAGTTATAACAATAGTTAACGTGTAGAGTTATAGCAATAGTTAACATTTAGAGTTATAACAATAGTTAACATTTAGAGTTAAAACAGTAGTTAACATTTAGAGTTATAGTAATATTTAACATTTAGAGTTATAACAATAGTTAACGGTTAGAGTTATAACAATAGTTAACTTTTTAGAGTTATAATAATAGTTAACATTTAGACTTATACCAAAAGTTAACATTTAGAGTTATAACAATAGTTAACATTTAATCCTTTTGATGACAATTCAAAGAAATTAAATTATGTTTATTGCTAATACAGTATCACATACAAAATATAAATGTGAAATATGAAATATTCATTGTTTGTTTTTGTAAAAATCCATAAAACGTATTCTAAATTCTGGGGGTAAACATTTATTATAAGAAAGTAAGGGGAAAAGTAGCCTAATGTAAAACTGTCTGTAAAGTTGTAATTTCTCACAGCAGGAAGATAATTTCAGTCTTGGTGTTAACGGTTCATCTTTGTATATCTAAATGTTTCTGAAGTCTGCAAATCAAAACAAATTTATGAAAATATTCTTTTTTCAAGGACTGCCTTAGTGGGTGCTGGAACTAGATGGGGAATTAAACAACTCGTTCCTGCCAACCTTTTAAGTGGTTTCGCTAGAATAATCTTGCTGGTCTCTATAATAAATTGTGTTTCAGTTGTAATATTTCTTACAAGTCCAGAGAAGATTATACTCCAACACAGGGTCTTCTTCGTGTTTAATGTCCCTGTAAGAATGAGATGAAATCCATTAGATCCTATAAACCACTAGTGGTACTGTTTTTATGGTGCCTTTCTTTCATCCCCACCATAGCCGATAGTGCAATGGCCGTGGAGGCACCACGGGATATGAAGGCAACTTGAGCCAAGACATAATTTCCTTGGTCCACAGTGGAGATCGAACCAAGCATCTTCAGGTCGTCAGTCGAGCGCTGTATCGCACGACCATCCGTCCACACGGTCTTCCTCACAGCGGGGTCCAATTGAGTGCTATCAGCTGAGGGCCTTCTCTGTATTGTACCAGTCCATTGTATCCTTTGTACTCTGTTTAAGTTTCAGTATTTTGTTATTATGGATATGTAATTATAACAAACTGGCATCATATTAAGAAAAAAAAATCTATGTGCGTGTTTAACAGCAAGCACATTTATGCCCCTAAAAATGTTATAAAAGAAAACAAAAATACGGCTCAATCTATTCTGATGATTAAACGAAATTGAAAAAAAAGAACAAACAAAGAAAAAGAAAAGGAATTTATTTACAGTTTAATTTTTATATCACAGCAGCTTTTTTATTTTGACTTGGGCATGCAAATTTATTCTGGGCAGATAAAAGTGTACCAATAAAATAGCAACATTCAAAAGTACAATAGCTGTGAGAATGCTAGATAATAATCATGTACATTTTATATTCTTTAGCTATTTTCAGAAGATATACTTTACTTTAGTACTTTATTAAAGGAAGATAAACATGACGGCAGAAAAATTAAAGTTACCCTCCTTGTTAATTTAATAAAAAACAAAAATAGGAAACATGTTTTGAAACGGTGTCGACTTAGATACATAACAGGCATTAGACAACTAGTCTACTGATTAAAATAAACATTTAATCAAATGTCATCTGGGAAAAACCTTTGTTTTAAGCTGACCCTGTTTGAAAGTAGATCTTAAAGAAAAAAAGTCACTATTTCTGCTTTAATTTAGTGATGATTGAAATTCTAATATGTTTTTGTTCACTTTATGAAGGTGAATCTTTATTCAATAAATGATGGTATTGATCTGTGTAAATGAAACAAAGAAATCACAACAATAAATATAAATCTTTATCAAGAAGATGTAAAACAAAAAAAAAAAAGGGATTAAAATATGTTTACATAAATGAAAACCAGAATTACTGTCATGGTATAGTTATGAGTACTACGCACACAGGTGTGTGTGTATCTTTGGAGTTTGGCCAACTAGGTCAACATGTGGTCAAGGGGTCAACATTCGAGATGTTGATAGAAAATAAATATGTTGTTTATTATTCTAGATATTAATGGAAAATAAATATGTTGTTTATTTGTAAATTGTATTGACTAAATGAGTGAGAGACAGAGCGATGTGGAATGTTCGAGATGGATGGAAGGAAATTATATAAAGACGATGTTCAGTTGAGAAAGGAGATTGAGAAAAGAGTTGAGTCGATTAAGTCAGTGAAGTTATTTGAGTTCAGAAGTTCAGTTGGATATTAAGAGAGTATTTGAGTACATATCTGAAGTTTTAGTTGATCAGTTAAGTTCATTGTTTACAAGTATTATTCATTGGATTTATTCTGTTTATTTATATTATTGTGTCGTCAAAAAATCATATGAACCATGGACATGAATTGAGTTCTTATATCAACCAGTTCATACCAATAATCATTTCATTTACAATTACATTAATCTGTTTTGCAACTTTTTTAATGCTGACTACAATATCTAAGAACAGAAAACAAAATTCCAATTACATATAATTCATTATACAATGGAATATAAAAAAATAATCTTTGTTGATTTGCATAACTGGAAACAACAGTAAAATATTGTTCTTTCCTGAAACTGAAAGATTCATTGTTATGGAATAAAGAAAATGCTTTACTTTTTTTTTTAGTGACAGTACAGCTATAATTTTTATGAAATTGGATAAATGACCTTAAACTTTTAGCTTTTATAAAAAAATAATACGCACAATTTCAATTTATTTACATTGAAAAAACTCTTTCTATTTTCTCACTATGAATAACAACTGATATGCAAAAAAATAATATAACAAATTGTAATTTAATTTTGATATGCCTGGTTCATAGTGCTATACATTTCCCAACATGGACTTTCTCTTAGACTTTTAGGTGTTACAAGTTTATTTTCTCCGTACTGATTATACTTTATCCAAATGTTATTATCTTCACTAATTGGCCACTTTATTTTCTCCGTACTGATTATACTTTATCCAAATGTTATTATCTTCACTAATTGGCCACTTTATTTTCTCCGTACTGATTATACTTTATCCAAATGTTATTATCTTCACTAATTGGTCACTTTATTTTCTCCGTACTGATTATACTTTATCCAAATGTTATTATCTTCACTAATTAGCCACTTTATTTTTTCTTTGATGTTTTACTACTTGATTTGCCAGATTTTTTTGAGCTTTTTTCTTCCTTTCCAGTAGTTGATGGATGAGTTGATGGAGAAAAGGTTTTTGTATCACCAGAGCTGTATCTCGGTAGGCTGTCTGAACCTTTCGTTGATTCCCTTTGTAACTGTTGAAGATTAAAAAAAAAATGTCCTTATAAAACGAACCACTCATTTTACAAATGGTCATGAGGTAAAGTGCTCAACTGTAGACCGCAAGGTCTCTGGTTTGATCTCCAGTGACAACCAACGGATAGTTCAGGTCATAGTTAAAGTCCCCCCCCCCATATCTCCCGTGGTGCCTCCATGACCACTGCACTATCGGTTATGGTGGGGATGAAATAAGGGCACCGTAAAAACTGTCCCATTAGTGGTTTATACGATCTAAGAGATTTTATCTCATCCTTACATGGGCTTTCACACCAAGTTGAATATAGTATTGAGCCGTGGTTTACAGGACCCTCCTGCTGTATGTTCTCTTTTAAAATACGACCCGAAAATCAAAAATGAAATATTTTCTACAAAAAAAAAAAGTAAAATAAAGAAAGAAAGAAATAATATTTATAAAGACAATAAAATGCATGAGTATCTTACCACACATCCTCAAACATTATAAAACAACCAATCATGTGACATTCATAGCTATAAAACAACCAATCATGTGACATTCAATGCTATAAAACAAACCAATCATGTGACATTCATTGCTACAAAACAACCAATCATGCGACATTCATTGATTCTACTTACACTTTGCTCATCCTGTTGTTTCAATATGTTTTCTAGGTTTCTTATTCTCTCCTGTAATGCCACAATTTCAGTTTCTGCCAGGGACGCTCTTTGCTCAGCCTGCTGGGCTCTTTCTTCAGTTGTACTAAAAGAGAAAGCTTTCTTTACTTAAGAGTTATAATTTGCATAGAAGAAATTAAAGCTAAAACATAATCAGAAGAATGTTAGATTTCAATGAACACTACACCAATAAGTAATTTATGATAAAAAAAAAACTTAAGCTGAAGCTACAGAGTAATGAAACATTAAGAAGAAAAAGAGTATTTTTCAGTTAAGTGGACAAAAACAAACATAGAGTAGGGTAGGGTAGGGTAGGGTAGGGTAGTGTAGGGTAGGGTAGTGTAGTGTAGGGTAGGTTAGTGTAGGGTAGGGTAGTGTAGTGTAGTGTAGGGTAGGGTAGGGTAGTGTAGGGTAGGGTAGTGTAGTGTAGGGTAGGGTAGTGTAGGGTAGGTTAGTGTAGGGTAGTGTAGTGTAGTGTAGGGTAGTGTAGTGTAGGGTAGGGTAGTGTAGTGTAGGGTAGGGTAGTGTAGTGTAGGGTAGGGTAGGGTAGGGTAGGGTAGTGTAGGGTAGGGTAGTGTAGTGTAGTGTAGTGTAGTGTAGTGTAGTGTAGGGTAGTGTAGGGTAGGGTAGGGTAGTGTAGGGTAGGGTAGGGTAGGGTAGTGTAGGGTAGGGTAGTGTAGTGTAGTGTAGGGTAGTGTAGTGTAGGGTAGGGTAGTCTAGGGTAGGGTAGGGTAGTGTAGGGTAGGGTAGGGTAGTGTAGGGTAGGGTAGTGTAGTGTAGTGTAGGGTAGTGTAGTGTAGGGTAGGGTAGTCTAGGGTAGGGTAGGGTAGTGTAGGGTAGGGTAGTGTAGGGTAGGGTAGTGTAGGGTAGGGTAGTGTAGGGTAGGGTAGTGTAGGGTAGGGTAGGGTACTGTAGTGTAGTGTAGTATAGTGTAGGGTAGGGTAGGGTAGGGTAGCGTAAGCTATAAGAATAAGAGAGTCAGACCCTCACAAGAAATAATCCTTGCTAAATCTAATAACTGAATATTATGAAGAATTTCTGTAATAGGCTGAATAAAAAATGAGGTTATTTTTATCAAAAAATAAGCAGTGGCTTAAAAAATATGTCTATGTAGCAAAATCAATTAATCTAGCAACATAGAAACTGTAAAAAGCTAAATTTAAAAAATACAGAGACAAATTGGATGTGTGATTGATTCAGCTTTCAAAGAGATCCTAATGCTTACAATGAATGTAGCACAACCAAGAAAATATAATAATATAGTAAGCTTAAGGTAAGTGTAGTGTTGTTTAATTATTTTAAATTTTTCTGATTACAGTTATTCATTTTTTTCTCCTGGTTTATAATTTATTGGAGATGGTGTACCAAGAATAACAACTGCATAGCAGCCCATGTTATTTAACTGAGAAAATAGATGCTGAACCAAGTATAACAACCACATAGCAGCCCATGTAGTTTAAAAAAAGGACATATGAATGATATTCTGTCCTGCTAAAGCAACAAAAAAAAAATGTTTTCACTCACATGAGTTCTGTCTGCAATCTCTCAAGTGAAGCCAAAGCCTCGAAAGCTTTCTTGGTATCTGGCGAGCCTTCAATTCTTGGCCTCACTTCTTCATGAGTCAGAGACTGACAGAAAGAAAAAAAAAAACATTAAAAAGCAAGCAAAAGAGAAGGGGTTTTATAAAGAAATTCAGTGAGGAATCATTCAAAGTTTCTGTAAATATTACTTTAGTTAAAATCATTTTACTACTGTAAAAAAACTGATAGCAATAGTTAACATCAATAGCAAAGGATTCTTTTACTTGACTTCACTTGAATTCTTCAAATAATTGTATTTATACATGATTATTGTGTTAAACTTTTAAAAAAAAAAATGAACTGAATAAAAAATTTACATATTAAGCAAAGGAATATTTTTTATAACTGTAACATTATATTCTAAATATTTTTTTTTAAACAACACAAGATTATTCACATAAAAAAATTATTTCTTACTTGGGAAATGTTATCTGCTATGGTCACTTTGTGTGTATTTGAATCCTGACCAAGAACTTCTATTCTTTCCTCCTCTGGAGACTGTTTCTGATCTGATTGATCTAGCTGTGATGACTTGACGGGTGGCTGCAGTAAACGAAGCATATGTTTCAATAAGTGTTAACTATTGCCACAGCCAGAGGAACATACATGAGCGTAACTATAATGAAATTTGCAAACTGACACTCTATTGGGTATCTCCTGTATAAATACTATAATAATAATGGTGCCCAAATGTGTTTCTTACAGATGTATGCATAAATTCATTGAGTTCTATGCAACTACCGGTGAACTAGTTTATTTACCATTATTTAAATGCTTTTTCACACTAAATCTTGATAAATTAAAAATTATGTGGCTCTTTTAGTATTTTAACTTTTTAAAACAAAGCATGCAGCTCTAATTGACCACAAGCATTGCCACACCTGCTATATAGTTATAATACATGGAGGGTGACACCTGCTATATAGTTATAATACATGGAGGGTGACTATATAGTTATAATACATGGAGGGTGACACCTGCTATATAGTTATAATACATGGAGGGTGACTATATAGTTATAATACATGGAGGGTGACACCTGCTATATAGTTATAATATATGGAGGGTGACACCTGCTATATAGTTATAATACATGGAGAGTGACTATATAGTTATAATACATGGAGGGTGACACCTGCGATATAGTTATAATACATGGAGGGTGACACCTGCTATATAGTTATAATACATGGAGGGTGACACCTGCTATATAGTTATAATACATGGAGGGTGACTATATAGTTATAATACATGGAGGGTGACACCTGCTATATAGTTATAATACATGGAGGGTGACACCTGCTATATATTTATAATACATGCACTATAAGATTAAATAGGACTGAGACATCAACACTGTACCCGAGACTCGGGTGACTCCTGCTGTTCTTCTGGTTCTGGCTCCATTACAGTATCTATCTCAGCATCACTGTGTAGGTTAGGCTCTGTATTCTCCACTGACTGTTGCTCAACTGTTGTCTGTAATAGAGGGTTTAAATTAAACAAGTTGATTATGTTACTACAGCCAAATATAGTCTGTGTAATACAGGGTTTAAACAAGTTGATTATGTTACTACAACCAAATATAGTCTGTGTAATACAGGGTTTCAACAAGTTGATTATGTTAATACAACCAAATATAGTCTGTGTAATTGAGGGTTTCAATAAAACAAGTTGATTATATTATTACAACCAAATATAGCCGGTGTAATAGAGGTTTTAAATTAAACAAGGTGATTATATTACTACAAGCAAATATAGCCTGTGTTGAATAAAGTAGAAAAGATAGCTAAGAAATCTTGGGTTGGAATCCAAAACATTTGCTGGGATTTATTTTTTTAATTTAGCTGTGAAACAAGAATATGAAAATTAAAGATGTCTGAGTAATGCTGATGGCAAAACAGCCAATAATAATTGTTGTTTTTTTACAGAGTTGTATCATTCAGTTTACTCTTGTCATCCTATCTGTACAACTATTGAAATAATTATTTTTAATTTCTTATCAAATGTTGTTGTTTTTTTTAAATTGTCTGTTGGTTACAGTATTGATAATAAACCATCACTGCCATGGGATGTCTACAATTGAATATTTAGTTTCCTTCTTTGATATGGCAAAAATAAAAGAAAGATTTAAGGCCAAATTTCAAGGAAAGATTATTGAGATTAGGTTTTTACTTGTATTGTTTCTCAGTTTATAATCGAAGTAATAAAATAAAAATTTCCTTACATTTTCTCTAGATAAATGATCAGGCTGGTCTATATTTACAGCTGCAATCACAGAGACATTTTCTTTTTCTTCAGTGGTGGCTACAGTAAGATGTTGGTCAGGTGACTCTTCAGCTGGCTCTGGCTCAGTGAGAAATGTGGTCAGATCTCGGATGGGAAATAATTCACCAATAGGTTCCCCAGTGAGTTCTGACATCAACAATTGAGCAGTATGTATCCAGTCTTCACACTCAGTCTAATTAAAAGTAAGTATAATACTTGGAAAATGTTTTACAAGGATGTAAATCTTTAATCAAACATCTTAAACATGTTTTAAAAAAAATTTATTTTGAAGTCCATAATGAAAAAAAGCAGACAAATTAATTCTTTTAGAAAGTATTAGTTAGCTGTAATATGATTTTTTAATACCACCGCATTGAACTTTTCAAATGACTACTTAGGCTGGTAATATAATAAATTATATTACCTTCAATCTTTGAAGGTCTTTAAGCTCATGATCTGCATTATCTTCTTTCAGTTCTTGTTTTTTCTGCTTGTTTTCCATGACTATGCTGTGACAGCATCTACAATAAAGTACTGCTAATTTTTTTCAAGCTCAAAAAAAATGAAGTACTGCTACTTCAGCTTCATTAATGTGAAACAGTAAAAACATATTTTCAAAATATGGTGAATGTGTTAAAACTTCTTAAAAAATTAATTATTTACAAGTGACTGTTTTCCTACTAGATTTCAGTGTAAAGCTGAAACTTTTGTCTAATTTTTAAAAGGTAAATTAAAACAAATGCATAAAATTATAATCAGTACAAGCTAGCTATTATCCTATTTAGATCATTTTATACAACAATGAATCAAAATGATATGAAATCTTAAATGACATTCACAAGCAAATTTAGTATACAAAAAAAAGAGAAAGAATTCAGCAGTATAACCACTTGCTGAAAACAAAACAAACTTTGTTATAAATTCAATTTTATTAAAAAAAAAAAACATAGCTATTTCATTACAAAAAATACACTTACAAGGTAATATTGTTGGAGAATTTCTCTATTGATTCAAATATTGTTTTGGCTAATTCAACCAATTGAGGAAAGGAAGCACTACCAATCAATGCCATCTCACTGGCTTCTTTAGAGTTACCTTCCTTATCTGGGGCCAGGCGCAGAAGCACTTGTACCATCCATTTGACCATCAGCGAATGAAGTGATGCAACCTGCGAAAAACAAGAATAAATTTTGTAAGGAAAAAACATAAGTAACAGTAGGAGAACATACTCATATAAAATGCTATTAACTGCTTTTCTTGACATAAAATAAGCACACTCTTTTTAAAAAATAAGTATTTTTTTTACATAACTTTAATATATAACATTTAGAGTGGCTTGGGGTGAGGGGAGGTTGTCTTAAAGTGCAAAGAAGCATCCATCCCAGTTGTACTAGTCGGCTTGCAGTCTATATACTGGGAAACTTAGGCTATGACTTATGTGTATGTGCAAACCCTGGTCATATAGGAGATGCACAAGGGGCATTACAACACTGATTAAAGTGTTGGCGTAGATTGAATATTGGATTTCACACAATACCATTTTATACAACAATGACAGAAGCAGATTTATTTATCAGGCCTGGATAAACCTTTCTGCAAAATAATTCAGCTCAATTTTTATTAATTTGATGATTGAATACTATACAGTGTTATGTTTTGTCTTGTTAGAGAAAATTCACATACAATCAAATCATATTTTTTAATGTATATACAGATTAAATTTATTTTGATATTGACTAGTAATAATTTCAATTATTTTTTATTCTCTACACTTACAAATCAAAAACTTAACAAAAAGAAAATGCAACTGTCATGATGTCATTCATTCAACAAGAATAACTAATTAAAGATTACCTGGTCCATCATTTTTGCATCTTCGCTGTCAATAGAATTACTTGCACTGGTTGCCCACTTCTGGGTTTTTTTAACAACATTGTGGATATCAAGACTTAAAGGAATAAAATATAATGAATGTAAACAATATACTCATAACAGAATAGTAATTCAGATTATTCGAAAATAAAATTGTTAACTCTGAAAAGTATTTCATTTGACTGAATTTAAGCTAAAGCAACATTACTAAATCAATAACAATTTATTGCTATATTAAAGTAATGAACTAAAATTAATATTATGTCACACGTGAGTCAAATGATTTGTATTAAATTATGAGAATATAGTATGTAAAAAATTAAAACAAAAAGATAATGATATATCTATCTATCATAATTCTGTAAGTTTTGATAAAATAGATGTTTTTTTTACAGTAACATATTCTATAATCTATTGTTTGATACAAAATTTCACATTTTTAAGATGTCCATCTACTGACATTAAAGTACTTGTTATGAAAGAGTTTTAAAAAAATAGCCAAAAATAAACAAAATCTGAAATTTGATCTACAAAATAAAGACATTTAACATAAAATAAAATGTTATAGTAGTTTGTTGCTGAAATAAACAATTATTCCAAACAATGAGAAGAACACTACCTGGGATAAAACTAATATTAAACATGAAAGTCACTAACTGTCTAAAAAAAATTATAAATTTAAAAGTAGGACAAAACTAAAGTTAATTTGTCATGATAAAGAAAAAATGACAGTAAAGTATTAAAAGCTATCTAACAAGAATAAATTACATAATTTTAAATCCTTTTGGCTTTCTGAAGCTGAAAATGAAATTCATGTTAAAAAAATTAGTCAAAAAGGGTATAATATGCTCATAAACCTTTTATAGGCTACATTGCTAGAGTAATAGAGTCACATTTTAACACGTTTAATTTACTATTGAATTTAACTTTTTTTTTTCAGAACTTTTGGGAAAGAAATGTCAATATTGTTTTTAACTTTTTCCATTAATTTCACTATGCTGAAATAATCAGAAATATTGGCAAAGTATTGCTTGAACATTTCATTAGCAATCATTATCCATCTAGTGAGACCTTTGACATGATTGGTTTCTATTATGCTTATATTCCAATGTATTCCTATGAAATACAACACATCCACCTCACCTTTTGTGTGGCTGCTCATCTTGTCTGTCTTCATCTTTCTGTGTTGTGCCTACATAACCTGCTGCCTGGGACAGCTGCAGCACCCAGTCTTCCATTGTTTGGTAGAAGTTGGCCCAGTCTGTATCCTGTAGCACCAACACACCGTGTGTGAAGGAAAACAGCTTTGTTGACCATGCATCCATTGAACTCTGCACCTGAATGATCAATGTTGCCACACCTGAAAAATTCCCTTTTATATTAACACATAGCATCATCTTTAATGAAAACAAAAATAAAAATCTAAATAATAAACACGGTCAAATTTTAGTTTGATGGAAGAAAAATCTTAAAGCAATGTCAGCCTAGTATGATATAGTATTATATGAATGAATTCCATATATATTGTATATTGTCTTTGCAAAAAAAAAAAAAAAAAAAAAAAAATTTTTGTGCATACTTCTTAATATTTGATTGTATAATATTCTATTTTATTAAAATCATGTTGTAATTAAGTTATATTTAGATTCATTATTTCATATAATTTTGAGCTACAAGTAAAGTTTTAGTGACTACATGTGATTACCATTTTCTCCAGTTATTCTATGCTGAAACTGTGCTAGTAACTGTTCTACTTCCTTTAAAGATTCAAAATATTAAAATATTACTACATTTACAAAATATTAAAACATTACTACATTTACAAAATATTAAACTATTACTACATTTACAACACAATCAAAAATTAAAACGTTATAGAAAACAATTTAGAGAAACATTGTTTGGAGTACCATTGATTAAGATTATTAAATTAACATCATATTTAACCTCATTCAAGACCAGCATGTTTCCCTGATGAGAGTGGTTCTTTCCATCCATACCTCGGTGGCGGCGGAAGACTCTCAGAGCACAGTCAGTCCAACCCTCTGTTTCTTGTCTAATGTGAGATAACTGCTCCTGTTTGTTGAGTAGATAATCTCCCTCAAACTGACCAGTTTCTCCAGCTATCACCTGAATAGAAGAGAATTTATTTAAACACAACCAATAAGAAATTAAGCAGATATTTTAAATTAAAAAAACTTAAACTTCAAATTTGAACAGTTAGATTATTGTTGTAGCCTTAGCAAAGTACACTGATGATTCTAATGAATCTGACCTCTTCCCATCCATGAAGAGCTCCAAGAAGAGCTTTGATGAAATCCTCGTTTGGTTTTCTAACTACCCCATTTTCCAGATCACTGAATTCAGTTTAAGAAAAAAAATAAACAAATCAAGGATGAAAAGTATCAGTCATAATTTCACTAATAAAAAAGTAAATGTTAATATTGTCATAAAAATTATTTTTACAGTAAAATATATTTTTCTTCTATGAAAAAGTTTCAGCAAAAATGCTTTGTTTGAATGAATTTACTTAGTGAGATGTTCATGACACAATTCACATACAAAAGAAATCATACAAATATGAATGAGCGCAAGCTGAGAGCAAAGTAAAATATAGTAGTACACAAATTTCTGCTGAAAGTTGTTCCAGTAGCTTTTGACAGCGGCCTTCAGTGCTTTCAGATTTTCTCTCAGTTCATCTTCTCGCTGCTTTAAAGCAATATTAAAATCTTCAATCTGATCTCGCCAAGCCTCAACATGTCCCTGAAAAGTAAACAAAAATTACAAATCGTTGAATAATAAAAATATTTTTAAAAGTTACAAATATACAAATAATAATACAGAGAATAATAAAAAAAAAGAGAAAAATGTAGACTTTGGATAACCTTATGGCACTAAAATTTGGTTGTCTTTATTTATATTAAAAATTATAATCCTAGAATGATTCTATGTTAAAACATCAATCAATATAAATCAATCAAGTACCCCATACAACACAGAGAAAGATTGAGTAACTTAAAGATGATTGCAGAGACTTCTGTCAATGTTAAATAATATATTTCTCACATATATATTATATTTGGTACCTATGACCATACAATTTTCAAGTTTCCATACATCAGACAAGATATAACAAAGACAAACCTGTATCTTTGCCAGCTGGTCAGTGTCCTTATCTGTCAAAAGGATTGTAAAATGATTGGCCAATTTGACCCAACCTTTTTCTGAAAGTTGCAACCGTTTGGCTGTGTTAAGTTGGTTTTCCTCTGTAACCTAAATAGTGTAGTAAGAATAAAAAATTTTTTTTTTTAATTTTACATTTTAAAAGGTCCCTAAGCTTCTAAAAAACTAAAATGGAATTATTAGACGGAATTTAAAAAAAAAAACAAAAAAAAAAACTACTTTAAGTGCTAAAGAATAAGCAGCTGTGCTCCACATTTCTTTCTCCTCGGTCAACATGAACACTTGACTCTCCAGTCTTTGACGTTGAAGTTCATACAGTTCATGATATTCAGATAACAAGTTGGAATTTTTCTGAGAATCCATCAAAGCATTACAGAGCTGAGGGGGGAAAAAAAGCGAACTTAAAAATTAATAGATACATTTAATTACAATGAGTTGAGCAGGCTGTAACATATAAAAAAAAGTACCAATATGTTAGATAATTTGTAAATTTTATGATCACATATTGATTAGTAACTTATATACTATGAATAATCAAATTAAATAACAATGTAAAATAATGAGGGTAAAATTTCTTTTGAGACACTCAATATTTCCAAAAAAATTTTCAATCAAAACGTAAAATATCTAATTGCTAGGACCTATAACTAAAACTTTCAGAGTTTAGTTTAGAAATGTGTCAATTAAAGCAAAAATGATTAAAATCAACTGATATCCACTGAGATCATGATTAAGATAAAGGTTAATTTAAATATAGGAAAAAATTCTTTAGATCTCTGTATAACATGATAATAATCAGCTAGGACAACTTACATCTTCCTGTGCCTTCAAAGCTTCTTTTGTGACTTTAAGGTCATGATCTTTGACATCAGTCAATTCACTTTATCCAAAGGGGAAAAAGGCAAAGTAAGAAGAAACAAAAATTTATTTTTAAGTTAAGATATTAAATCAATATTTCCCTTTGAAATCAAATGTTAATAATACACTTAATCATTAATCATTCAAGTGTAAATATTCTTACAATTAAAAACTATAATATAATTACCTGGTCAAATAAGATATTGTTCCTTTGAATCTCAACAGTTCTTCTGTCAGTCGCCTGTCCAGTGCTCTTTGTGCCATCACCTCCTCATGTAAGCTTTAGGTAGACATTTTAAAATATAGTTTACTTTTAATCTACATAACTCTTGAGTAGCATTATTTTCTAAATTGAATGGCATATGTTTCTCATGGATTTGCATACACTTTAAATGATTCAAATTAGCATCCAAGATTTAACAAGAACCAATGACTTGAGCAGCTGTTCAAAATACATGTATAACTTTTCCAGACATCTTCTGAACAGTTATACAATTGGAAGAAGGGGCAAATTTAAAAAATAAAAATAATCATGTAATTTCTCCCACACCTTGCTTGAAACTTAGCCTAGTTTTCTACATAATGATGATAAAAATTATCTGTTATTACACCAAGCTACAATTTCATTTTTGAACCTGTTCTTCCCATTGACTTTTCATTTTGCTACAAGAAGTGTATAATATTTTAGAAAGAGATGCAGATACCTCATAACTTGCTGTGGGACCCTGTTGATCAAATCACTGTATTTTTTCCTCAGTTCAGCTAACAGTTCACCTCTCTCTACACACTCAACACTTGTCTGATAATTAAAGGATACACTATTTCACAATTTAAAAAAAAATACACAAATCAGTATATATGTTTGGTTTAAATTTAAATAATTTGTTGTTTTAAAATACTGGTAAGCCTCTTCGTTTTCAGCTTGGTGAAATCCATGATGCTCTGGCAGATATTGCGGATGACACAAATTTAACAGGAGCATCTGGTAATACATCACGAACAGATGCGCAGGTTATTGCAAAAGCCATTTTTAGTTTTAAGTTTGTCGTTTCTCTGGTTGTGTGGTATGATGTGTTGTTTGAGATAATGGGATAAGCTAATTTACCGAATTCCAGTCTACAAGACAATGATGCAAATAATAAAAACGTGTACTGTAGGTCAAGCAGACTATGTCATACGTGAACTGTACAGAAGTTTTAAAATGGTGACACCTGTCCATTGAAGGTATTTATTTAAAAAATTCAAATTGTCATTGAGAGCAATAAAAAATAATAATCACACTTAGCCAGACAGTTTGCACCTTTCAGTGAGAAGTTGTGTGCAAGCACCAAAGATGTAACAAGTTTTATGTATTTCTTAGTGGACCAATGTAAATACTAGAAAAAAATGGTCAGCTTGAGAAAACAGCAAATGGGAAGCAGATAGAATTGCTGGTCAGTTTTTAAGTGGAGACAAAAATGAAAATTGGCTAAAAAGCTCTCTATTAAGCTGTGCGTGAGATATAGATATGGCCATGGTTCTTTTGTAAGATATCTGAATTGATTTTATTTATATAATGATGTCATGCAAAGTGTAAAAATTCAAGACCAAAACAACTAATTTTGAAAATCTTGTTTAAATGTCTGCATTGTATACCTATAATACAGATGCTGTAACATTTGGATTAAGATACTGACATATAGTCAGTGTAGTCTCTATACCATCAATACACTGACATATAGTGATCTCTATACCATCAATACACTGACATATAGTCAGTATAGTCTCTATACCATCAATACACTGACATATAGTGATCTCTATACCATCAATACACTGACATATAGTGATCTCTATACCATCAATACACTGACATATAGTGATCTCTATACCATCAATACACCAATTATTAAAACATAGGAATGCTTCATGATAAAGTGCAATTATTGGAGAATCAAAAGAATAATATTTACCTGTCTGATAAGCTCATGAAACACGACATTGTAGATATTTTGCTCTTTTTTTATCAACTCTAGTAAATTGTGCATCTGATTACAAAAAAAAAACAGTAACACAGTTAAGATACAGATATAAGAATTCATATAAAATATTACTCAATTTTCATTATATTATTAATAATTTCACGCATTAAATGTAATATACTAGAGAAATGTCTAAGACAAAAACCTGGGTAGGTCCATTTCCGAGATCTGCCTCAAGTTCATTAGCACCAATTTTATCTAACATGTTGCTAAGTGACTTCTTCAGCTGAAGCACTTCAAATCTGCTTGCAGGTTTACTGTTACAAATTTCAAAGACATTTTAGGTGCAAAGATTACAAATGATAAAAAAAATTTTCTTTCATTTTACTTTCATTAAGGACACAACATTGTTGGCCTGTCATTACATTAAAACAGTCATGCATGAAAATTTTACTTACAGAGAAGGGAAAACCACAAGATGTTTTTCATGATCTTCAGGATGTGTGCTGTACCTACTGTAAAAGAAAATGAAGATGTGAAACTCAATTTACATTCCCTAAGCTTGATTTTTTCTGATTTTTTGTTTGTTGTAAAACTATGTTTTCTTCTATAAATATAAACTCTTAAAGATTGCAATGTTTAAAAATAAAATCAATATCCTTAAATTATTTGTCATAAAGTGAATGTTTAAATGTTCTTACTCTTCATGGTACTGTAGACCAACAACACCTTTATTTCTAACTATGTGATACTCCTCTGGGATTAGAGTGTCTGGAAGTTGTAGAGGCTGAGAAAATACAGACATCAAGAAAGCTAATAAACATTGAAAACAGTATTTAAAATTTGTAAAGCAAATAGGTTTCTTTTTATAAAAAGCATCACGCATATTTGTAAACACTTATTTCATTGGCTTTGCTCTCTAATTCTTGTAATTATTATACTTAAGTAAATTATGGATTTTTCCCTTCGTGCTAAAGAACCATAAGGGCAGATGAAGAGTAGAATTCATCCATTTATGTGACTATTGCATATAAAAGGATTATGTGGTTAAAACAATGCCAAACCACTTTAAGTCAGGTACCCATTCAAAGCTGGGTGAACTTAAGTGACTTTTTACCAACATTCACCATGAACTGGGAAATTCCCTGTCAGGTCGACCGTTCTCTCTTGCATGGCTACCTGTCCCTCATTTATGAATTAACAAGCAATTAATTCTTTTTATAATGAAAATCAAATATTGAGTCTAAAACCAGACCTTCCCATGCAGTGCGGCTGTTTCCTTATCTCGTGCACTCCTCGACTGTGAATCAGGTTTTGGGGGATGTGACAATTTTTGTGGTACATCATATAAAAAAGAAATATCCCTGAAATAAAATTATAAAAATGATACATTTGTATTGTGAAGAATCAATCAAAAGTGAGATATATGTAGCAGTAATGTAAAAATATCAATTAAGAAATAAAGTTAGTTTAAAAAAAAACTTACTTTCCTGCTCCACACAGGCATGGTGTATTTTCTACAAGATGTTTAAAGTGATCTCGGCGTTTATAGCTCCAAACATTTGCTGGAGGGGGCCTTCCGGGGGTCTGTTAGTAAAATTTAAAGAATTTTTATGAAAGAAAATTTATGACAGATACTTTTATTTTTCAACAAACAAGAGTGATATAGATTTTATAAATATTTTATTTTAAGATGTAATTCTTACATTGGAAGTATTCAGAGATCTGTTTAATGTTACAGGTCCAAGCTTGTCTTTAACAGGGGGTGGTTGTGTTAGAGCTAAAAGTATATCCTCTGGTATGAAGTCACTTTGTAGTGAGGTCGGAAGAGGCTTAGTTTTGTCAACAGTTGTGCTGGAGCGAAGTTCTGGCAGAATACTTCCTAAATGTTTGAGTAAATGTTTTAACATTTTATTGTATTTAAATAACTGCAATACTCATAACTTGCATTTAATTTTGTTTAATAAGCTACAAAATATTTATACTACAGTTGTACATGACATTAGTTATGAACGTTCTAAGCCATTTCTACAAGTGAAATAAGTTGAAAATTTATTGAAATATGGCCATCTTTGAAAGTTAATGTGATCTAAATTAAATCAGTCTGGATACATCAGAATACTTTCGGTTCAGAACTGATGCAGATGTCTGCAAATTTTCCACTACAAAAATTTATAACTCAAGGTCAAAGAATTTCTAGTTAATTTTAAGCTTTTATTCACTATCTACATTGATAATAATCCCAAAAAATGTATGCTAGCTTAATTTAAATGTTTTCTAGAAAAAATTATTTTATGGTTTAAAAATTAATTATTGGCATTTTGGTTTGTAACTTTCAATAAATCATATAATACTATTAATACAATCATTAATACTATTAATACAATCATTCAAATTGTCATTACCATTTTTAGTTTGATCTATGGGGACCAATTCAGTTTTTCTTTGATGCTTACTCAATGTAGGACTTGGAATAGAAATCTGAAGATCAGCATCACTCATCTTCGCATTGAAAGAGCTGTACCACAGCTAATTAAACTCCTTAGCTTAAATGATTTTTCTGCTACAAAGAAAAATTATGAAAAATAAAACTGGTAAGAGCAATTAGCACTTTACATTTTTATAATAGCACATTTTAAGAATGTTTAGAATGTATTGATACATTTTTGAATCATTGCAATGAGTTAACTCTGAAACAAACTTAACAATTGTCAAAAAAAAAAAACCCACTGAGAATATTATCATAACAGTTAACATTATCATGTCTTTCAACACTCTTTGTAAACAATTTGTCGGTATCATATTTTAAGCTCTAAGCAACTTTGTTAAACTTAACAATAATACTTTTAAACTATTGAACAGGTCATTAATAGCTAATAATAGCAAAACAGTACAGCGTTATAACCTGGTCAACCTAAAATTTACCAGGACTTCAGAAGCAAAGTAAAAGAGCAAAGGGTTACAGCCATTACTGCTTCACCCAGTCGCCATGGATTACGGAGGCGGAAATAGAATTATCAAAACAAACAAAATGGTGAAAAAGCACATGTATTGTTAATACAATAAATAGACGATATATTCAAACTAAGAAATGGCTCATTCCGACTTAAATAATCTTTTATTGGATCATCCCTCATTAGAATTGATAGCAGATAATAGCAAGGTACTGCAATAAACATCTTATATTTCTTCTAAAGCCCAAATTTAAATAAAGCATGTCTGACTGACTGATAGTGATATATTAATAATATTATTATCTTTAACTTTTTAAGTGTAATTACTTTAAATTCTAAAAATATTTATCTTGTGATTTTACAGCACCGAAATGAGCAGAATAAATTACTGTGGGTACAACACCAAAATTCACCCAACTACAACACCAGATTTCATCCAATTTAATCTTTCAAATAAAACTAACATAGTGCACACTTATTTTGGATAGGCTAGAATAAAAGTATAGTCCAGCCTCAGTTTATGTTCACAATTCATTTTAGAGAGGTGCTCAAAATCCAATCGAATCAGATTCGTCCAAAAGAAATAATGAAAATGATGAGGTGCGAAAACCAACTAATATCTAATATCTAATACTAATCATTGCATAGCACATCTGCTGTTGCTATTGGAATCCCCACATATGTTTGTTAATTATATTATTTATATTAGGATATTTTTTCTAATTGTGACAATTTCACTTGTGTAAAAGTTAACAAGGAACCTATTAAGTGATTTATGCCTTTGTCTTATTTGTAAGAATTTTATGGAAATATTGCTTAATTTGTCTTAAAGAGATTTATCACTCGCACTGCTACTTGATGCCCATTGTGGGACCGATGGCTGAGTGGTGTAGATATTTGTCTGTCGAACTGAGAGTCCTGGGTTCAATCCTCTGTGAGAACCATGGGAATTTTTCCAGCTGAAATTTGTTTCAAAGTCAGTCCAAAGGTCCACCCAGCTTTAAATGGGTACCTGACTTAAGTTGGGGAAGTGAAGGCGGCTGGGCATTGTGCTAACCACACAATCTCTTCATATGCCGAGGTTATACAAACAGATGAACTCTACACTTCATCTGCCCTGATGGCCTGTTAGGGCTAAGGCAACTTTACTTTACTTCTACTTGATGCCCACATTTTACACACCCCTTAATTTTTTTGTTTCAAGTGGCAGATCATCAATCTTTCATCCCGAAAGGGGGGGGGGTGTCATTGTTACTATACAAGCATAAGAGAGAAGGACCAATGGTTCAGTAGGTATCACAAAAAGCTCAGCAGGCTGTACATACTACTTGTATTTTCGTACTTCAAAACCAGTAAGAATTAATTTTAAAAAAAAATGACTAGTCTTACATGGCATGGCTTGAATAACAAGTAAAATGTTATTAAGGAAAATGTTATTGGCTTGCGAAATACATATAAAACTAGCTACTAGTTAACCAATGTTTGACTATGTTTTGATATTAAATTGACTTGGATATGGCAGTAAAAATTCATTTGCGGTACTGAAAGGCAGTGGTTTTAATTCAACTTCACCATAAATGTACTTCTCTATTACTCCAAAACTATACTGCTTGTAACTAGACCAATTATGAAGAAGGGAATTATGTTAAAAAAAAAAGAAGTTATTTTTAGTCATCTGAACAGCTATTCCCTTTGTGGTGGTGCACTGTGCCATTTTGTTTGTTAGCTTGATCTACAAGCTGTAAATTACAGGTTTATATTCTGGCATTTCTCACTTGGATATTGTTGGTGATAAAGAGGGGCCTACACTTCCCCCCCCATTATAGGTTATAGGATCAAGAGATCTCATTCTTATGCAGACTTTTTAAAACTCCTGTTCTTGCTAAAATCTGTTTTGATTTCTGTCTGACAATATCAGTCTAATTGATTGGATTATCTTTATTAGTATTTTCTTTTTACATATATTATAAGTTGGAACATTATTTACCTAATTGCTCTTTGATAATTATTTTAACAGGTCAGATGTAATCTAACCAAACATGAAATGCCTGCAACAGTGGAAGCTGTAGGCTCATATGTAAGTGGGAAAAAATACAAAAAAGTCCGATCTGTAAAGACATACGGCTATGATAAACTCAAGCCACACATAGTTCCAAGTACAAAGCCAAAACATACGTGAGTAAAAAATATGATGAGCATATGTTGTTTATGCTGTTTAGGCGTGATTATTCATTATTTATTAACTGCATTTTAAAATCAAATCTTTTATGATTTTGCTCATGTAATTTATGCTTAGAAATATCTTGTACTTAACAAAAATGAAGGCAAAAATTATTTTATTATTGTCTCAGAGTATTAATACGTTATTAAATGTTTATTATTTTTCTCAGATATTAATAAGTTATTAAATGTTTCTTACTTTGACATAAATAGGCATGAAATGTTTTGTACTCTAACTCTTCGACACATTGGCAAGTCTCCTGAAGCTATTGAGAGGCATATAAATGGCAAAAGATATAAAAGAGCTTTAGCAAGATGTAAGAAGTTTCTCATTGATCATATTGTTCCTTCTAAAATATGGTTTTATTTATACATTTGCATTGGTTGATTTAAATTAACAAATGATTCTCAGATGTTCAAATAATTAAATTCATGCTTTGATGCACAGGGCAGAAGTGTAAAGAAACTGGTGAAAAATTTGTCCCAAGAGTTGGTCGCCCGAAGAAAGTGGACGTTTCAGACAATGACAGCATGTCTGGTGGGGAGAAGTTTTGGGGCGATGACCTTGACAGCAATGAGGAAAGTGAGGATGACATGAGTGACTTGTTTCCAGGTACAGTAAAACTTTGATGTTGTAGCTTTTGTGAACTTATTAACAGTACACTGTTCTGTTGCAATTTTTAGTTATACTATTTGTTTTCATCAATATGCAAACAGATATAAAAATATAATTCCTTCTTTCACTACTGTGTAAAACTTTCCATGTATTGGACCGCTAGTGTTAAATAATACACTTCAAAATCCTTTTTTAATTTAGTACAGTATCAAAATCTACATTTTAAAAATATTTTTGTTTTAAACTGGTTGCCATATTTAGTTTTGATCCTAATTGGCTTCCCCTGTCTGATTGACGATTTCCTTCTCGTACTCACACCAGTCAGTAGCTCTTCTTCTTCTCAGGTTTACTTCCATAGCAGGCTAATATTTGTTCCTTAATATCAAAACTTTGGGTTACAATGCTGTCTCAAGTTTGTTAGGTTTTTGAGAGTAAAGACTTTGTTTTGGTCTCTTTATCTTTCTTAGTGAGTTTAATTGCTGTATGTTCTTTTCACCTCCCATGTACACATTTTTGCCCAGTCTTCCTCACTTTTGAGCTCATGACATCTCAGCTTTGATTTTGGCAATTTTTATCTTATTGTTTTCACTGGTTGATATGTTTCTGTTATTAATGTGTTTGATGTGTAACAAATAGTGGGTAAAAAAAAAATCTTATGATTTGTTGGTTTGACATTTTGATTTTATTTAAAGAATGGAATTTTTTTTTTAAATAGTTCATAAAATCACACTTTTTCTAATTTTAACACATATCAGTGTTATCTGGCGGTGCTACTTTTAGTATATTTATCATTTTTTTTTAAAACTATTTTTTGTTAACATTATTACTTTTGCATGTTTGTGAATTAAAATTTTTTCCATGTAGTAATTATCACAGTCACTGTACGCACATGGAGTCAAATATCATTCTGAAATCGGATAGGAAATAAATTTACCAACACTTTTTCAAAATTTTTTAATTTGGGAAAAGTCAGACTTTTAAGTGACCCGATGGTAATTTTAATTTTTTTCTAAAAGACCAGCTGGTGTCAACTTTGTAAGCTGAAAGCTTACTAAGTCAAACTTTAAGGCTCTTACTAAGTCAAACTGTAAGGCTCTTAAAAGATTACTCGTGCTGCTAGGTTTTTTTTTTTTTTTTCAGAAAATAAATCTTCAGGTAAAATTTGTAAGAAAAAAAATGTGGAGTAATGAGAATTCAATTTAATTGTGAAAATGTTATCATTACATTATCTTTCTCTATCCGCAGTTGAAGACTTTGAAGACAAAAGTGAAGATGTTGGTGGAGATAATGAAGTAATTGGTAAAGAAAACCATGATGAAGGAGACGATCCACTGGACTCAGACTACAGCATGTCAGAGTTTGACCAGGACAGCTCAGCCAATAAAGTCAAACCCAGTTCCTCCAAAACAACAGAGAGCAAACTGGGAAAGAATGACAATGTAGATAAGAAGAAAAGACTGCCCAATATGCAGAAAGATAGCTCAGCCCAAAAAGTCAAACCTAGTTCCTCAGAGTCCACAGAGAGCAAACTGGGAAAGAATGACAATGTAAATAAGAAGAAAAGACTGTCCAATAAGCAGAAAGATAGCACGAAAAAAATAAAAAAGAAGAAATTAAATTAAAAGAAAAACAGAAAAGTTGTAATTTTGATGTGTTTGTTTTGGTTCAGCTTGTTTATTCTCTGTATTTAAAATGTATTTTGTCTTTTAAAACTTGCCCTGGAAAAGATGAAAAAGAGGGGAAACTAGGGAAATAACAGACTCAATTAAACTTTAGACTTTTCTAGACACGGCTATACATACATAATTGATTCAGAAATAGGGATCTCCTACTAAATGAAAACTGGCTGTGTGTCTTACTCCACTGTGTGTGTTTGGGTTGGTGGCCTCAAATCCTGTAAGTTTTCAACATGTTCTAAATTAGCGAGAAGGCTCACATTGACACATGCAGAATCAACATGATAATACACGATTTAAATAGTTGAAAGTTCATGAATTAATATTTTGTAGAATTTCCCCCTTGTGATCATCATGTCAAAAACAAAGTTCAGCACCAGTGCTCAAGTTCCCAACGTAGGGAAGTTTTTCCCTGAGTCTTGAATGGACCACAGAATATATGATCTGTGAAATAGACTAGCTATTGGGGGACTACAGATTATATGATCTGTAAAATAGACTAGCTATTGGGTGGCCCACAGGTTATATGATCTGTGAAATAGACTAGCTATTAGGTGGACCACAGATTATATGATCTGTGAAATAGACTAGCTATTGGGTGGCCCACAGATTATATGATCTGTGAAATAGACTAGCTATTAGGTGGACCACAGATTATATGATCTGTGAAATAGACTAGCTATTAGGTGGACCACAGATTATATGATCTGTGAAATAGACTAGCTATTGGGTGGATGACAGATTATATGATCTGTGAAATAGACTAGCTATTGGGTGGACCACAGATTATATGATCTGTTAAATAGACTAGCTATTACGTGGACCACAGATTATATGATCTGTGAAATAGACTAGCTATTGGGTGGACCACAGATTTATATGATCTGTGAAATAGACTAGCTATTGGGTGGACCACAGATTTATATGATCTGTGAAATAGACTAGCTATTGGGTGGCCCACAGATTATATGATCTGTGAAATAGAATAGCTATTGGGTGGACCACAGATTATATGATCTGTGAAAAAGACTAGCTATTGGGTGGACCACAGATTTATATGATCTGTGAAATAGACTAGCTATTGGGTGGACCACAGATTTATATGATCTGTGAAATAGACTAGCTATTGGGTGGACCACAGATTTATATGATCTGTGAAAAAGACTAGCTATTGGGTGGACCACAGATTTATATGATCTATGAAATAGACTAGCTATTGGGTGGACCACAGATTTATATGATCTGTGAAATAGACTAGCTATTGGGTGAACCACAGATTTATATGATCTGTGAAATAGACTAGCTATTGGGTGGACCACAGATTATATGATCTGTGAAATAGACCAGCTATTGTGTGGACCACAGATTTATATGATCTGTGAAATAGACTAGCTATTGGGTGGACCACAGATTTATATGATCTGTGAAAAAGACTAGCTATTGGGTTGACACATTTTTTTTTAAGTCAAGGTAAATTTGACCTGCAGGCCAAACCAAGTTCAGGTTGACATGAACTAAAATAAATTAAAGGTAAACATCATGACATATAGGTCAGTGCATTGAGTGGCAAGCTGGATTAGGCCAGCAGATTGTAGTTTGCCAAGGGTGGAAAAACTTAAAACATACAAACGAGATATTAATTATTTAAAACTTTAAAAAAATGCAAAATAAAAGAAAAAAAAAACTTTTAAAAGTTTTTATCAAAAATGTATAAAAAAAAGTACTTTAGAACGTACAAATATTTACACAAGTTATCCGTAACATTAAAAGCCTGGGTGAATACGATCTACTGGACGAAATATTCTTTGCATTATTTGATAAATATAAATAAAATAAACAAAAATGATTTAGATATAGATGAGCATCCACACTTATAATTGTACATGGTTGTTAACAATACTCTTAAATTGTATTGTCAATACCAATACTTCATGAAAAGAGTATCGCCAATACCAGTACAAATAATCAAGTAAAAATGTATTGCCAAAATCGATACCAATACAATCTTCTTCTTCTTCTTCCTTTGGCTCTACAGCCCATTTAGGGCCCTGGCCTGCCATACTACACTTCTCCACTTTTCCCGATCCAGGGTCTTCTTCATCCACTCTCTAACTCCTATGGCTTTAAGGTCTTTCTCCACTTCCTCCAACCATCTGCTTCTTGGCCTGCCTTTTGGCCTTTTCTCATTAGGTGTTGTCTTATAAATCGTTTTTGGACCTCTGTTGTTTTCCATTCTTTCTATGTGCCCTACCCACCTTAATCTATTCATTTTAATTTCAGCTGTTATATTTGGTTCTTCGTACAGTTCGTACAGCTCTGAATTGGTTCTACTTCTCCACTCGTTATTGTCCTTTACCGGCCCATATATTTTCCTAAATATTTTCCTTTCCCAAGTGTTTAGCATATTTTCTGCTTGTTTGCTACCATATGTTAGGCTACTGCTGGCCGGATCATTGTCTTGTATATGGTTTTTTTAATTTTTCTGGAGATCCGTCTGTTTTTCAGTATTTTATGTAGTGTATAATATATTCTGTTCCCTACTTCTATTCTGTTTTTTATCTCTATCATTATATCGTTTTTCTCACTTATGGTTGATCCCAGGTATTTATAGTTTTCTACTCTTTCAAATGCTCTATCACTGATTTTGAAAATTTTTTCTCTTCCTTCTTTTTCATTTCTTTGTAACAGCATATATTGAGTCTTTGTTTCGTTTACTGTTAAACCTGCTTTCTGAGCTGCTGTTTCTAATTCTATGTATGCTTTTGTTATATCATTGCTTTGCTTTCCTATCAATGTTATGTCATCAGCATATGCAAGGTATTGGATGGGTTCTGTAAATATTGTTCCTGTTTTCATAGACTTTGTTTTTTCACTTCTGAGGTAGTGTGTTATAGTTCCTCGCTTATCCAACTGTACGTTTCTTATGACTTTTTCTAGGGTTAAGTTGAAAAGTATGCACGAAAGGGAGTCTCCTTGTCTAAGTCCTTGGTTTACTTTAAATTCTCTTGAGCTTTCCCCTTGGATTTTCACTTTGCTTCTTGAGTTGTTTAATGTCATACGTACTAGTCTAATGAGCTTGTTGGGGATACACAACTCCTGCAATGTTTTGTAAAGATAATTTCTATTGATGCTGTCATATGCCATCTTGAAATCTATGTACAGCTGATGTAGGTTTATATTATGCTCATAACATTTTTCTAGAGTGTTTCGAAGGGAAAAGATGTGGTCTGTGGTTGCTCTGCTAGGCCTGAAACCACATTGATAGTCACCTAATACTGTTTCACTGAAATTCCCTATTCTGCAGGCTATTATTTTTGTTAGTATTTTATAAACAGTGTTGAGAAGTGAGATTCCTCTGTAGTTGTTGCAGTTAAGTTTCGAACCTTTCTTGTGTAGTGGAACTATTAAGGCTGTTTCCCATTCTGTTGGCATTATCTCTTCTTTCCATATTTTATTGACCATCCTGTGCATTTCTAAGTGTAGTGTGCGTCCCATATTTGAGTAACTCAGCATTTATGTTATCTTCTCCTGGTGCTTTATTGTTTTTGGTCTTTTTAATAATATTATTTATTTCTTCTATGGTTGGTTCTTCTATTTCTGCCCCATTGTCCTCTGCAATGTTTGGTACATCATTTTCGCTGTCAGTTTTAATGTTCAGCATTTCTTCAAAATATTCCGCCCACCTTTCTAGAACCATTTCATTTTCTATAAGCAGGTCGCCTGATAAAAGAGTATCGCCAATACCAGTACAAATAATCAAGTAAAAATGTATTGCCAAAATCGATACCAATACAATACCAATACTTTTGAGAAGAAAAAATATTTAAAATATAAAAAGTGCAAGTTTTTCAAGTTTTTATATATCTGACAGATCGATCAAAAAAGAAGTTTTCTTTTCTGTCGTTCATCGAAACATTGAACAAATAGTCGATAGAAAGAAAGTAAATGAATGAAAGAATATAAGAATAACATTTATAGATATCGGCGCGAAAAGCAAAAACTTCAAAAGAGAATTAAAATTTAATTTTTCCTTCAACTCCCCAACCGTGGTTGTATTTGTGGGGAGGTGGGTTGTGTTTATATTTGTAGAGTTGATGGCTATGATTACTAGTAGTGATTTAATGTATGTAGATTACTTTTAAAACATGGTATTAAAATCGCTTATTGTACAATTGTGATAATTTGACTTTTATTCAAAACTGATAAACATGCAAATAGTGGGGTTATTCTATGAATTCATTTTTTTTTTCATTTTGAATATTTTAAGATACAAAGTACATTTTTTTGTTAGAGTTTTTTACAATACATTCTTAAAATACCAATAGAAGAGTATTGGTATCGAGTATAGGAAATTTTTCGTTTAAAATGTATCGGCGATACACAAATCAATACTTGATACAAAAAGGATCGGCAATACAGTAACCAATACTAAAAAAGTATCGCCGTTGCTGTATTGGCCGATATTGATACTTCGATAATAACAACCCTGTAGTTGTATGATCTAAGGAAAATTTTGTTTGCTTTAATGTACAGTTCAATAAAAGCTTTTTTTTTTTTTTTCTTCAAAAGTACATGTGATGTAACTGGTCAAAGAGAGATAACCGTATAATTAAATTGAAAATTAAAGTTTTTACAGTTATCCAAGGTTTTAAATGCATGGCAACAATTTGTTATGCAGGGGACTTAACTAATGTTCTAAAAAAAATTCGACCATTTGATTCCGAATAGGTTAATTAAAATTGTATAGCACGTCACGTTTTTAACCCACAAGTCTGAAAATTGTCACAATTTTTTGAGCTATTCAATTTTTTTTTCAAATATAATGAATCAGATTTTCAACAATATATGTGGATAGTTTCTTGCGTTTGTCAATGGGTTGTAAAAAAAATTACGACGGGAACTTTGAAAAAAAAACAAACAAATCGCAATTATTAAAAAAATGTCATGAAGTAAAACGTAAGAAACACGAAAAATCAATAGCATGTACGCAGTGGCGCAACGGGGAGGGGGGCATTGGTGGTATTTGCCCCCCCCCCCCCGAAATAAAATTTTGGACATTATTGAGAATATACTTATTTTGTTTTCGTACGAATGCTTGTAATGTAAGTAAGTTGTATCTCATGATGTTTAATACAAGTGATTTTTTTGCCCCCCCTCCCCCCCCCCCCTGAAAGTTTGGTCTAGTTGCGCCACTGCATGTACGGAATCAGCGGATAGAAATTGTCTTAGCCAGAAAAAGAAAAAAAAATGTGTTGTCTTGTACAACGCTCCTCCCCCCCTCCCCCTTATCAACAACTTATCAACAACTTATCAACAACTTATCAACAACTTATCAACAACTTATCAACAACTTATCAACAACTTATCAACAACTTATCAACAACTTATCAACAACTTATCAAACTTCCAGAGGACCCCCCCCCTATAAAATTACGTCAACATTTGATTACCCCCCCCCCCTAAAATAACAATAAAATGGAAAAAAATGTAATATTTAAATAGACTTGTTTACAACTACAACAAAAAAGGTGAATAAAAGTAAGATGTTTAGAAGAATAGTTTTATGGACTACAAACGTAAAAATATATTTCCAGTTTTTAAAGGCTTACCCTGAACAGAAAAGTGATTATAGGGTTTACAAAGATGTATACATATTACACCTTTATATTATAAATATATTTCAAATTGATATAACATTTTAAAGACTATTTAATTAATTACAAAGACTTGTTTTAATTTCAAGCAGAAACGAGATTAAAAAGTTACACAATAAATACAGTTTTAATGTATTAACATATTTTTTTACAAACAAATCCAAATCTTATAATCTCCCATGGTGATGTCAAATGTTCCTCAATTGTTATTATTGTTCATGGCATATGTTCTGGGTGAATAATTTTTTGTTGAACCTAAACACCAGACAAGTCGACATTTTCTTCATCTAGCCATTCTGTACTTATTATCACCCATGAGGAATAATTGCCATGGGCTATCTTTGTCTTTTGACAGCCACTCGCATTGGACGAATTCTTTGCGTGTAGTATTTGACTGAGCCCAGGCATACATTGTTGGTGCTATTGAACATGATTCTTTAACATGGCTTGCGAAGCAACATAAAGGTGACAGATTTTACAGATCCGTTCAAACAATTGCAGCTGAATAGATGGACAATATATATCAAATGGAAGAATTTCGAATGCTTTTGCCGATCGAGGTAGAATGATTTCAACTTTCACAGACTGATTGAAAAAAAAAGGTGGAAATCTTTGTGAGTTTATATCAGATAATCTGATTCTTTAAGGCCCTCATTAGTTTGGCAAACTGGAATTGGTGAAGGGATAAATCTATCAGCAATAATATGAAAGTGCGAGCTTCTAATTGGTTGTCAACAAGTTAAATCACAACATTTTACAATTTGTTGAAAGTACTGACTTTTTCTTACATGGTTTTGACACTCAACACTCCGCCGCTGTTTGAAAATTGTCTATGCTTAGTTGCTTTCATATTTCTGTCAATGTTCCGCCAGCATACCCGAGGTTTAATTTTTCCAACTCTTCATCAATTGTTCGACCTTGTGTGTCAAAATGTTTATGTGGCAAAATTAGAATATTAGTTACATCCCCTGTATCACATCTAATTAATACTCTTCTCTGTGCTGCCGAATATTTGTTACGTCCACCGTAACACTACTAGTTAATACTCTTCTCTGTGCTGCCGAATATTTGTTACGTCCACCGTAACACTACTAGTTAATACTCTTCTCTGTGCTGCCGAATATTTGTTACGTCCCCTGTATCACAACTAATGAATACTCTTCTCTGTGCTGCCGAATTTCTGTAACAGTTCAAGAATGTCACAATTTAAAAAAAAAAAAAGGGTCGTGGAGCACTGATTTAGTTCTGTGGCTCTCAAAATGTGGGTCGCGATTCATTGATGGTTCGCGGACAAATTTTGGGTGGGTCGCCTAGTATATATATATCCATAAGAAAGGGTGTGGCCATCTAGCTCAGGGTTTGGCACGTGATAATAGCAGGTTTGTTGAGTTTTAGGAACAAAAAAAAAGATTTCTCTAAAATATTTTTTTACAAGTCATGGTCGCTGCCAAAATGGAGTGCAACTTAAATACATGTTATGGTTGCTGCAAGAAGGGAGTGCACCTTGGATACATGTCATGGCTTCTGCAAGAAGGGAGTGCAACCTGGATACATGTCATGGTTGCTGCAAGAAGGGAGTGCAACCTGAATACATGTCATGGTTGCTGCAAGAAGGGAGTGCAACTTCAATACATGTCATGGTTGCTGCAAGAAGGGAGTGCACCTTGGATACATGTCATGGCTCCTGCAAGAAGGGAGTGCAACCTGGATACATGTCATGGTTGCTGCAAGAAGGGAGTGCAACCTGAATACATGTCATGGCTGCTGCAAGAAGGGAGTGCAACCTGGATACATGTCATGGTTGCTGCAAGAAGGGAGTGCAACCTGAATACATGTCATGGTTGCTGCAAGAAGGGAGTGCAACCTGAATACATGTCATGGCCATTTCATGAGGGAAGTGCAACAAGGGACCGATGGCCCCCGTTGAATATCTTAATATGTTACAAATGACTAGGCCAATGGTAATATTGTGTTATCACAAGAGACCCGGTTGTGATTTTCGAATGCACAAGATTAACACACGCCAGCCAAGCTTTAATACACAGCAACCAAGTCCCTGAAGAACAATTCACTTCTTTTAATTTTTTTTTTTGGTTGAATGTTTGTTTGTTTGTTTTTCCCTTGTCAAAATTTTCATTTTTCTAAGAATACATACAGGGTTTTACTTTCTAGCGTATTGCAATGGCATCAAAATAAAAATAAATTCGATAGGAATTTAAATGTTTTTTAAATTTATTTTCCAAGAAAATTTGTTTTTACAAAATTGATAAAAAAATAATTAAATTCTTCATAGAATGTAATGTTTGCCCATAGTGTTGACTTTTGTTATCTTAAGGGAGAAGTAAAATATTCTCATGTAAAACAGTCACATGGTTCAAATCAAACAAATATTTTCCTTTAATTTAACTATTGCAAAAAAAAAAAAGAGAGAAATTTTTAGTTTCTTTTATTTCTAAAACCGTGCAATATACAAAATGTAATAATTTTAATTTTGATAATTGTATTTGTATACGCATTCCCTTTTATTCACTCACACACATTGATGTCACTGTGGTTGGTGTCACTGTGGTAGGTGTCACTATGGTTGGTGTCACTGTGGTTGGTGTCACTATGGTTGGTGTCACTATGGTTGGTGTCACTATGGTTGGTGTCACTATGGTTGGCGTCACTGTGGTTGGTGTCACTTTGGTTGGTGTCACTGTGGTTGTTGTCACTATTGTTGGTGTCAATATGGTTGATGTCACTATGGTTGGTGTCACTGTGGTTGGCGTCACTATGGTTGGTGTCACTGTGGTTGGTGTCACTGTGGTTGGCGTCACTATGGTTGGTGTCACTGTGGTTGGTGTCACTATGGTTGGTGTCACTATGGTTGGCGTCACTGTGGTTGGTGTCACTGTGGTTGGTGTCACTGTGGTTGGTGTCACTGTGGTTGTTGTCACCATGGTTGGTGTCAATATGGTTGGTGTCACTATGGTTGGTGTCACTATGGTTGGCGTCACTGTGGTTGGTGTCACTTTGGTTGGTGTCACTGTGGTTGTTGTCACTATTGTTGGTGTCAATATGGTTGATGTCACTATGGTTGGTGTCACTGTGGTTGGCGTCACTATGGTTGGTGTCACTGTGGTTGGTGTCACTGTGGTTGGCGTCACTATGGTTGGTGTCACTGTGGTTGGTGTCACTATGGTTGGTGTCACTATGGTTGGCGTCACTGTGGTTGGTGTCACTGTGGTTGGTGTCACTGTGGTTGGTGTCACTGTGGTTGTTGTCACTATGGTTGGTGTCAATATGGTTGGTGTCAATATGGTTGGCGTCACTATGGTTGGTGTCATTGTGGTTGGTATCACTATGGTTGGCGTCACTATGATTGGTGTCACTTTTGTTGGCGTCACTGTGGTTGGCGTCACTATGGTTAGTGTCACTGTGGTTGGCGTCACTATGGTTGGCGTCACTGTGGTTGGCGTCACTATGGTTGGTGTCACTGGGGTTGGTGTCACTGTGGTTGGCGTCACTGTGGTCGGCGTCACTATGGTTGGCGTCACTGTGGTTGGCGTCACTATGGTTAGTGTCACTGTGGTTGGTGTCACTATGGTTGGTGTCACTGTGGTTGGCGTCACTGTGGTTGGCGTCACTGTGGTTGGCGTCACTGTGGTTGGCGTCACTGTGGTTGGCGTCACTGTGGTTGGCGTCAGTGTGGTTGGAGTCACTATGGTTGGTGTCACCTGGTGCGGAAAATTTCAGGAAACCACGTGACTACATGCGTCCTTTTTTTAGAACTTTTGCAGAAAAACTGCAGATTGATCCGAGCAGCTTTGAACTGTATTCATTTACCTAAGCTCCAGACGACCTGCATGATGGCACCCTGTGCTACTGCTCAAGTTTTTTTTTTCTATGATCGGTTATAAAACCCGAGTAGACGGGTTTATTTTGGTGGAAGAGATTACCACCGACTTACCCTTCTTACAGTAATCTATTGCGAGTCTTTGTGTGTGTGTGTGTGTGTGTGTGTGTTACTGTAACTGCCAAGGTAACGGATGTGCTGATAGCGAGGAACTATTCTGTTAAAAGATAATGTTCTTAAATGCAGGGTGAGAAAGCTTGAAATGTAAACATGAAATAAATCTTTGTGTTGTTCTTAACGAGGAGGGTGGCCCGGGTGGGGAGGGTGGAGGTGGGCGGGGTAGCGTTGACATGAAGGAACTATAATGTCTCAGTTTGTTTTGAGATTACAATATTTTTTTTTTGACTCATGAACGTGTTGTCTTCTTGGCCATAAAGTTGTATTAGTTCGAGTACAGTTGAAATTGACCCATGAACGTGTTGTCTTCTTGGCCATAAAGCTGTACTAGTTCGAGCATAAAGAGAAAAAAATGTCCCATAAGTTTTTCTAAAAAAATGGAAACATTTCTTCTGACAATATGTTTATTTGCGATTTACATTTCTACCATACGTTTTTATTTATGTTGCTTTAATGTTATGTCATATTAGACTACCCATGTTTTCTGGGGTATTCGCATTTCTCAACATGCAACCAGAAGTATTTGTAAGCAGACGATGAACTTGTGAAATTAAAAAAAAACCCCAGACACAAACGTTTTGTTTGACTGCTCGTGACATTACTACATCCGGGTTACTTAGAACACGCAAAGCGAGTCAAGTTGTTAAATTGTTGTTAATTAAAAAAAAAGCAACTAAGTTTCAATTTAGCAGGTCACGTGGGTGGTCATGTGTATTTCGACATTGTTTACTGCTTAAGATGAAGTTTACGTATCGGTTCGGTTAGTTTGGAGACTGGAATGAGAAAATTTGTCAATTTATTGAATTGCGGCGGAACATTTCCTAAACATGTAAAGTATACAAACTAATTTTATGTCTGTTTATGATTTTTCTTGCCTATTTACATAAATTGTTTGATCCACTTTGCTTAACTAGCTGTCCTTTATTCTTATTTACTTTTTATAAGTATTAGGTGCATATAATACAAACATTAAAATACTCTTTTTAAATAAATTAAAACTAACACTTAGGAAAATCGTAGGCCTACTTTATAATTTGAATTATTTTTTTTGTTATAGTTTATTGTTTCGTCAAATTTTGTTTTTTATATCATATAAATCATAAATATTCTTTTAAATAGCATAGTTTTCAATACAATGTTCATTACAGTTTTCATTACAGTTTTCATTACAGTTTTCATTACAGTTTTCAATACAGTTTTCAATACAGTTTTCAATACAGTTTTCATTACAGTTTTCATTACAGTTTTCATTACAATTTTCATTACAGTTTTCAATACAATGTTCATTACAGTTTTCATTACAGTTTTCAATACAGTTTTCAATACAGTTTTCATTACAGTTTTCATTACAGTTTTCATTACAGTTTTCATTACAGTTTTCTATCATTACAGTTTTCATTACAGTTTTCAATACAGTTTTCATTACATTTTTCAATACAGTTTTCATTACAGTTTTCAATACAGTTTTCATTACAGTTTTAATACAGTTTTCATTACATTTTTCAATACAGTTTTCATTACAGTTTTCATTACAGTTTTCATTACAGTTTTCATTACAGTTTTCAATACAGTTTTCAATACAGTTTTCATTAAAGTTTTCATTACAATTTTCAATACAGTTTTCATTACAGCTTTCATTACAATTTTCATTACAGTTTTCATTACAGTTTTCATTACAGTTTTTATTACAGTTTCATTACAGTTTTCAAAGCACTTGCTGGGGGAAAGGAGGGCTTACTTTAACTGTTTACTTTCACTAATTCAATATTTTAAAAATAATGTCAAATGAATAACAATCGGCCCTCGTTTATGACACTATAATAAAAAAAAACAGCAAGAATTCCGAGTAAGTGAACTGTCAAATACCAAATACAAACTGTCAAACGTCAAAATACAATTCTCAGGTGAAACGTTTTGTAAGTTTGCTTGGCAAAAATTAGACCCTTTGGGCACACAGAAAGTGAAACTCAATAAAAGCTTATTAAAAAACTTTCATCAAGTGCTGATTATTTTCCCCCTTCTTGCTGCACTAAAATTAAAGTCATATCAAAGGTTAACTGACATCTGATCTAATTTAAAACTCATATACCTTATTCTTACTGTTATCATTGGTAACCGGGGCAACAGCATTTAACATATTTCCAGTCTATTACAAATTCACGAATTTACCCCATTTACGAATGTAAAAAAAAAACGTAAATAAAAACTCCGAGCAATGAAAAAAAAAGAATGTATATTACGTAACTTGCATAAAATATACATATAAGGGCCTAACAAATTATTAAGGGGGGGGGGGGTCCCACTGTCTCCATTTCACCTTAATTTTGCAGCCAAAATTAATTAAAAAAAAAATAGATAGCGCGAGGCACTGATAGATGTTTGAGTTGCCTCCTCTTGGCAGCGGCCCTTACAATTAAACGTAAGTAAATATTTATATTTATTTTTTTACTAATTATTGTATTTTGTAAAAAAAATAAAAAATTCCACAGATCAAACCTGGACTGGATGAAAGATTCGATATTTCAATAGGTAATAATGTTGTTTTTTTTTCTGGAAGTGTCGTATGATAACACAATATAACAACTCTCTTGCATTTTACGGTTGCAAAATTTAAACAAAAAATTTAAAAATAAGGCTATTAGGCACACTTAAGGAGTCAAAGTTTTAAACATAATGAATTATTTAATTTTTAATTTTAATTTTTTTTTAGACGGAGGGGGGGGCGGCAAAGGTACATTTGGGGGCCCTTGGAAGAAATGCTTTCAATGCCTCCGCTTATATATGTATAGCCCCTGAAAATTTTTTACCATCGGGCTTCTTATGACCCCTAAACTATTAAGCCATTTTAGCCTTTACCCCCCCCCCTTTTTTTTTTCTCCCAACAAGGGCAATCACTCCAGCTGCAAGAGTGGCTATACTTTTCAGAGAATATGTAATTTTTAAAAATAACAACACATGAAGTGGAGTGGGAGATGCGTCCAGTGTCCATGCATTCGTCTAGCTTTTAATAGTTAATAAAAACCTTCACATTATTGAAAGTTTACTGCTGGACTTGGGTAATCCGTTGCCATTAGACAACATTTACTTCCAGTGGCGTTAGTTAATCCACAATAGTCTTTTTGTTAGACGTGTGAAAATAGTGAGGGGGGGGGGGCTAATGGGAGAGGAGGGGGGCAGTTCCCTGGCTGTATTCAGTGATTTCAGTAGTGGCCTTTGGCGGTGGAGACTAACACGACCGCTCAGACATTGTGCTCAAGGTGGGGGTTGGGGGGGCGGGGCTCTGATGGGAACGTTTTGGTACGATATTATAGCTAAAAGTTACGACCCTATGCCCTGCATTTGATACTCACACTGAGTCCTGCACATTTTCCATGTAAACCTGAGACCGCCACAGTGTAGCATAAATGGCTAAAGTCTACAAAGTGAGAACAAAATGATACCATCGAATACTCACGTCTTCATTTTATTATTTAATTTATAGTGTTTTTAGAGCATTTTCTAAAAAAAAGTGCTCTATTGTCCCCGTTTTGTCTGTCCGTCCGTCCGTCATCACCCTAGATCTCAACAACCATAAGTCCTAGACCCATGATGTATATATCATTTTGTAGGTCTTGGCCTGCCAAGAAATGACTTTTTTTTATTTCGCGATCTGACCTCTCAGGGCCGTAAAAGGGGCCTTAGTACCGTTTTTTACTATATAAGCTATATTAATAAATGAGCGCTATATCTCAGCAACTATAAGTCCTGGACCCATGATGTATATATCATTTTGTAGGTCTTGGCCTGCCATGTGTACATCAAAAGTTCATTTCGCGATAGGACCTCTGAGGGCCGGGCTTCAGGGCTCCTAAGGGGCTTATATATTATATATACACCTTGTACGTTCAATAACCCGTTCATTTGGTGCGAAATTCTGCAGCACGTAGTTTCACCAAGATTTATTAAGAAACTCATCAAATGAAATAGTAAGCTTGTGTTCTGAGTTTAATTGAAAGTATCAGAGCTATGCAACAATTGACGGAGTTTTCGGACGATAAAAAGACTATAATTTAGAATGTTTTCAATTATGAGTCCTATTTCAGTAACCACAAACCACTTGTAGTTAGATTTAAGAGACAATAATTTGTTTTCAAATATAAAGAAACGTCATTATAATATTTTTTTACAGATATATGCATTACACAATTGAATTTATAAACATTTCCAAAATTTACAAATATTTACTGAAAGCTAACATACGTACTAATACATAACATGAAAATGCGCTAACACGTCCTGTGTCCAGAATGGAATAGGTTTAATTGCTTGTTTTTTTGAATAGATGCGATTGAAGGGATTTGTTTACAATAGCTGTCCAAAGTCCAATTTGAAAGAACAGAGAAAAGCACAATTCTCTGAATAGAGTGCTTTTTTTTTTACACAAATAAATACAATTTTTAAACCATGGCTTAATATGGGTCAAAGTGCCTTCTGCCACTAAAAACATTTCAAATGTACCTATTGATCTTTTATATACTTTCAAAACACTTTAAGTTCTTTGCATCTTTTGGAACCTAGCCCTTCACTTTTTGAATCTTAAAACGTTTTATCATTTAAAATTAAAGAGAGCTATTGTAGAATAATGAAAATCCTGTCATCATCACCCACAGGTCAGCATGACACTCAGGTCTCTGAAGGAGATGAAGCTGACCTCCACCAGCTCACGTCTCTCTGCAACAAGAACCCTGGCCACCACAAGTTTACACCCATCGAGCGCTTCCAGGTTCACGACCTGCCCGAAGGTCACAGAGTCCCAGAGCTGTATCAGCTGATCAGGGCCGTGGCGGACATTACAGTGAGAGTGGACGTCAAGATGACCAGCGAGAGAAGACCGAAGTTTTGGCCGGGCAGAACCGCGCCGTACCCTTTCTCCAGCCCAGCGTTTAGAAAGATGTTGAGGCTCGGGACGGGTGAGGTGGACAAGGTGATCAAGTTCTCGGAAGGGTTCGGGTACGATCACAAGGGAATCAGACATGAGAGCAGGACATCGACGTGCCCATGCGATAAATGCATCCACTCCGAGAGCCCCAGCAAAGAATGGTGGGAGATTTATATCGATACTGCCGCGCATGTCGTCTTCGACGAATATGAAGCAGACCACACGGCATGCAGGCTGTTTTACGATGGTGAAGGCGGTCCACTGTACACGCTTGATAAAGTGGGCGTCTACCATGTGAACACCGAAGGCGATTGGTGCGTCCTGCTTCACGTGACATGCGACTCGGAAGTCGCCGGCGAAGTGAGCCGGAAGTTCGCGAATTGGGTCAGCCTGAGAGATAAAGTGTACGAGAGGTACGACGGGTCGTCTGACCGCTTAGCTTTCATCGTGTCCCATCCCCATGGCTGCCCGAAGCAGGTCAGTTTCGGTCAGTGGAGGGACAACAGGAAGCTGGGAGAGTACAAAGACTACATTTTGAGTCACCTGACCTACACCACGTGCACGTGCCCAGGCAGCAGTGGGGCCACGGTCCACTGTGTGGGCTACTTCTGGGATCATCTTCACAGTGGGACTTTAGATTCAGGGCTTAACTATAGCGGAGTAGGTGCCGTGCTGAGGATATAAATAGAAATATGAAGGGTTAAGTAGGCCAATATCTTGACTGTTAGAACTGCATTAATTTTTGCATTGAACATTGAAAGACTTACATTTTGTAGCAGTTTTTCATTCGTATTTTTGTGAAGTATGACTGTTACAAATGGTTTGCGTGTGTTTTGTACTTAATGCTTACAATTTTAGACTTAACATTTTTTTTGTGATATGTATTAGTTTGGTGGTGCCTAATTGTATTACTTTTGATTTCCGTGTTCTTATAAGTTTTTTTTTAAATATTTTTGTTAACGTATTTATCATAATCTCAACTAAAATGAATCGCTATTGTAAATGTATATAGGGCCGAAATATAAGTGATTTTTTTTTAATGATATGTATCAACACAAAATATAAATTATATAGTATGCGCACCATAACCCGAACTCTTTTCTAAAATGTACATAACATTTTTCAAATTTGTGCAATAAATTTTAATCCTATTACTAATCACGTGTTAACATAGATCTGAAATAGGTAGTACTAGTAGTGGTTCTCGGGCTGGGCTCATGGGGTGAACGGAGTTAACGTCCGAAAGTTTCTGGAGCGGCCGTCCAAATCTGACCCGTGGTGGAAGCTTAGGCGTGTCGAGCAGGCGCTAATTGCCCAGTTCCGTACTGGGCACTGTCCTATTGGCGCGTACTTTGGGAGGTGGAGGCCCAGTGTCGACACCCTTTGCAGACACTGCAGGGAAGTGGAGGAAACCGTAGATCATTTGCTTTTCGAGTGCACCGGACTGGCGGACCACAAGGTGGACCAGTCCGGAAGCTTGCTGGCCATCGGGCTCTATGGCAGTCTCCAGATGTTGAGAGACACAGCAAGTCTGATCTCACGGGCTCTAAGAGACTAAGTCTCAGCCCACAGATTACTGAGAGAGTTCAAAGAGAGAGAGAGAGAGAGTAGTAGTAGTGTTATTGATGCAAAGGACGTAACTCATTTATTAGTGTCTATTGTCATAATTTAACATTGTTATTTCCCTTGATTATTATAATGATAATTTTTACATGAAAAAAATAATTGCAAAATTAATTATTGAATCATGCATTGTCATGTCATGTGCCTCACGCCTTCACCTTAAAGGATGAAATGGTTTATATTTTTGCAAAACAATAATAAAGCGCGTTATATAAATCCAAAAATCTTATTAAAACGCACAGGCGGCACAATATTTATTATTGTCAAATTATTAGTTACATTATTGCTCTAGATAATAAATCAATATATAAATGTTGGGTTTTTTTGTAATTTGATTTCTTTTTTTTTTTTTGGCTTTAATAACAGCAGAATAAAAAGCACCCAAATCTTTTCGCCTAACTAACCCGAAATGACGCCCCTGTAGACATCTTGTGCATAAACTAGATTGCTTCCCATGTTAATCAGCAGAGGCGCCGAGAGCCATAAAGGGCCCCAGGGCAGGACATCAATGCGGGCCCCTTAATAAACAATGAGTCGTGAAAAAATGTACATGGTCGGGGCGGCCAGGCCACCATACAGATGCGGGCCCCATGGCAATGACCCCCCTCTCGGCGTGCCTGTTTATCAGTACCCGATGCGTCAATCAGTTACTTTCCTAATCATTATTATCTCTTGGTTGTATGCATAAAGCTAAGACTCCGTTCATCAAAATGTGTCAGTTGAAAATAAAAATCCTTTAAAATAATACATGTACTTTCTATTCTTTACTCACTAAGCTTTTTTTAAAAAAAAAAACCTTAATTAAGTTAAATGAGATAATTTCAAGGAGTCAAAATGATTGGAGCATTTCTATTTTTTTCCGCGGTTGATAAAAGTCGTAAGGTAGTTATTTTTGTATTCACCGTATTTCTGTTATATTGAGCAAATTTAGTTATGGGTTTGTGCATTCTTTGTGCCGTGAATAAATTTCAGAATGATACATCACTTACTAACATTGTTAACTGTTATAAAGATGCTTTGAATTACCTATGTGTTTCAACATTTTTTATAATTTCAGTTAATACAATTACGACATGTTACAAAGATTCCCCCCCCCCCCCCGGGGAATTGTTTCTTTATTTAATGCCAGTTTTGCTTTAAAAAGTCTCTTTTTATTTTTCTCTGTTCTGCTTTTATCACATCTTTTTACTGAATTCAACACCATCAATACTAAATAAGCGTTTTATTTTCTAGTAAACAAAAAGAAAAACAAAAACAAACTGGAATAGTATTTTTTTTTAATAACTATTATTATCTAAATATAGACTGAAGTTTCTATAAGGTTTTAGACCCCCCCCCCCCCCCAAAAAAAAAAAAATAAAATTATCGCTCCGCCGTTCTCAACCGAGCTGTACCAAATAATCTGAGGATCAGAAATCTGCAGGATGAAATCATTGTCTGTGGTGTTTTCCTTTAACCACCCCCCCCCCCATTTCTAGAAGTTTATAATCTGCCTCAAGCAGGTAATTAACGTCAAACACACTTACTTTTTTTTGTCAAGTTTAAATGATATCTGTTCCAATTTCGATTTGCCAATAATACAAACAGTGGCATCAGTCTACTAAGCAGTTTGAATTTGCCACTAATACTTACTTCCGCCTGTCACTCCTGTCGGTGTATGGGCGACTTCTGTCACGAACCATCCTCAGCTGCCAGCTGAACTCCATCGAGATGACGTCTGCTTCGAGATTGTTTCTTGGTCGGCCTCTGTTTCTTTTTCCTTGAGGATTACATCCCAACGCTTGCCTTGTGATGTCACTCGCTGATTCGACACTACAAATTTGACTGAAATCTGAGCTGTTTTAATTAATTGTTACAAATTAACAATGCACATTTTAACGTAAGCCTACAAGCCAAACAAAAATACGATCAAACAATGAAAAATGGCTAGCACTAAGCAGCGTAAACTAGACTAAAAAACAATCCTGTCAATATTGCCTTTAGAAAAAGCGTTTCGAAGCAATCAGTAAATCAAACGATAGCAACAAACTATCGATGCACAAGGACCCGCTGAGAGAGGGGCATGGGGGGAAATGCCCAGGGGCCCGGCGAGTTTTAGGGTCCCAGACAGAGCTGGCCAATCAACTTCTGAAAATATTACTATCAGCACGATGGGGGTGGGCGTGATAGCCCTGCCCAGGGTTCCGAAATTTCTGTCGGTGGGCCTGGATGCACATTTAAAAAGCCAATAAAACCTGTTTTACGACAAGAATCAAACATGAGCCTGCCATTGGGCGATTCACGTAAACCAGCTATGTATGTCTTCGCATTGCACCGTATCAATATTTATGTACATTGTGAAACGTTGTTGAAATCGTGGGGATATTTTGTTACATTGTAGTACATTGTGGATTATGTGGTACTTTGCGGTGCATTGTGAGACATTGTGGGACATTCTGATACATTGTGGTACATTCTGTTACATTGTGAAACGTTGTTGATATCGTGGGATATTCTGTTACATTGTATAGCACATTGTGGGACATTGTGGTACATTCTGTTTCATTGTGGTACATTATGGGACATTCTGGTACATTCTGTTTCATTGTGGTGCATTGTTGGACATTGTGGTACATTGTGGGACATTCTGGTACATTCTGTTTCATTGTGGTACATTGTGGGACATTGTGGTACATTGTGGGACATTCTGGTACATTCTGTTTCATTGAGGTACTTTCTGTTTCATTGTGGTACATTGTGGGACATTCTGGTACATTATGTTTCATTGTGGCACATTTTGGGACATTCTGGTACATTCTGTTTCATTGTGGTACATTGTGGTACTTTGTGGGACATTCTGGTACAATCTGTTTCATTGTGGTACATTGTGGGACATTCTGGTACATTCCGTTTCATTGTGGTACATTGTGGACATTCTGTTTCATTCTCTCAATGCCACCTAATCCATCGATTAAAGCATAGCCAACAGGCAACATAAATGAACCATTGACGGCAACAATCATAAACGTTAGGCTCTCTTTTTGCCAACTGTATTGTGTCATCATCTAGATGTTTATTGCATATCACAACAGCACTGCTTTACAGAAACAGTATAAAGCACAAACACATTAACTAATTAGCATTATTATTATAGTGACTAACTGATGAAGCAATATCCCGTTTTCTTGTCGTCGTTGTGTACAACCGTACGCCAAACAAGAGGGCATTTATTACTTTAAAAAAAAATTATAACACAGTATTTTATAACGTTCAAAATAGTTCAATAATATAACATACACACTACACAGCTACCAATGTTTTGAGTCGAACATGGCGGCGATAGGCAACGCCCACTGGTTTCAGCCTAGTGACGTCATGCCTCCTCCAGTAATTCAACCTCCTTGCGGTAATCGGTAAACCTGCAGTAACACAAAAAAAAAATCAAAATTTATTAGAAGACACATATTGCTGTAAAAGAGAACAAACAACTGTTTTGTACCAGAATAGTAACTTTCAGAACCTTGCAGCTAATAAACATAAAGAGTCAATACAACATAGTTCAGATTGCAAGATCACTATTCACTAATTACATGTCTTCAAGTCTAAGTAATGATATTCTAGCTGCGGCTGTGACAGTTAGGGTGGACTTGTCAGCATTAGGAAAGTCACGACGGTGTTTCTCTACTACTCGTAACAAAAACTGTTGTTCCCCTCCCCTCCTCAACTGACTCTAGCATCCGGACTGGGAGACCAGTCACGTGAGCTGGCTTGAAGGGGGGGAGGCAAAGATCTACTTATTATCAAATTAATAACTTCCCACCATAATTATTGCTTGTGCAAAGCAGATTTATTACAACTAACGCTGTCTTCTTAGAGCCCATTTTTCACAATCCCTTTAATTATTATACAGAGCCGGACTTAGACTCGATAAAGGCCCTAAGCTATTTGAGATAAACCGGCCCTTTTATGTCCAGATAATAGATGTCAGTGCCAAATATTGAAGTATATATGACAATTTACTAACTCTGACAATTTGTTTGGGGTCCCCACAAGAAAGTGGGGGCTTTAAACTATAGCTTATGTAGCTTACACGTAAATCCTGCACTGTTCCTGTACATAAAACGTTTATCCCCATTTATGCAAATGAAAACCGTTAGATTCTTCAGGGGAAAAAAAATCTATTTGCGCTAATTTTAAATTGACATTGACATGGCCAAAAAAAAAAGACTTGAAAATATTAAAGTACGAACCGAATATGTTTAAAGCCACCATGTTTATATGTTTAAAGCCACCATGTTTATATTTTAAAGCCACCATGTTTATATGTTTAAAGCCACCATGTTTATATGTTTAAAGCCACCATGTTTATATGTTTAAAGCTACCATGTTTATATGTTTAAAGTCACCAATGTTTATATGTTTAAAGCCACCAATGTTTATATGTTTAAAGCCACCAATGTTTATATGTTTAAGCCACCAATGTTTATATGTTTAAAGCCACCATGTTTATATGTTTAAAGCCCCAATGTTTATACAGCAATGAATGACAACAGAGCAGCTTGCGATTTTATAGCCTCACTTGGCAAGTCATAATGTTCATTGGTTTTGTTTCAGTTTATTTTCGCCTCACTATAAGGATAATTAGGAAACATGTTTTTAGAGCATTTTCGAAAAAAAAATGCTCTATTGTCCCCGTTTTGTCTGTCTGTCTGTCTGTCTGTCCGTCATCACCCTAGATCTCAACAACCATAAGTCCTAGACCCATGATGTATATATCATTTTGTAGGTCTTGGCCTGCCAAGAAATGACTTTTCTCCATTTCGCGATCTGACCTCTGAGGGCCGTAAAAGGGGGCTTATAAAGTACCGTTTTTTTTACTATATAAGCTATATTAATAAAAGAGCGTCCTATATCTCAGCAACCATAAGTCCTAGACCCATGATGTATATATCATTGTGTAGGTCTTGGCCTGCCAAGTGTAATCAAAAGTCCATTTCGCGATTTGACCTCTCAGGGCCAAAATATAAGAGTTTTTTATGTACCGTTTTGCTTATATTTTAAATATAAATAATAAAAGCTAATCAAAGGGGCGTAATCATTATTTATTTTTGTAACAGTTATTCAACATGACTTACTTCCCGTACTTTATATAAAACAACAATTACCGGAGTTTTCGGACGATTAAATGACAAATATTTAGAATGTTTCATTTATGAGTCCTATTTCAGTGAACACAAACCACTTGTAGTTAGATTTAAGAGAAAATAATTTTGTTTTCAAATATAAAGAAACGTCCTTTTAATATCTTTTTTCAGATATATGCATTACACAATTGAATTTATAAACATTTCCAAAATTGATAAATATTTACTGAAATATAGCATGCGTACTGATACATACACGAAAATGCGCTAACACGTCCTGTGTCCAGAATGGAACAGGCTTAAATTGCTTGTTCTTATTATTATATATTATTTATCGACTAAATACTTTATCGCAAATCTTGAAATAACGTTTGGCAAGGAAAATTGGTTTTAAAATGATTTCTTTTTTAACATAATTATAACTGAAATCTTTTTAATCTTCTGTATATTTTTAAGGATTTTCTTTTTAATTATGGTACATTTTAGAAAAAAAGACGTTTCTACAATTCTCAACTTTACTAAAGTTAATCATGAAACTGAAATGGCAGAAGGTGGAGAAGCTGATCTACACAAACATCTTATTGACTGTGAGAAGAATCCAGGTCATTCACTGTTTATACCCGTTGATAAATTCACAGTAAACCACTTACCTGAAAATTATCGTAACCAGGATTTATATAATCTCATTAAAGTCACAGCGGCTCTGACTGTTAGAGTTGGTGTTAAAATGACCAGTCCACACAGACCAAAGTATTGGCCAAACACAAAAGCTACGTATCCATTTTACACAATCAGAGACAAAGCAAACTTAAGAACCGGAAGTGGGATGGTGAGCGGTGAAGTAAAATACTATATCGACGGAAGATCTCAGTACGGCAGTACGCATGTCCAGAACTTGACAAAATGTTGGTGCTAAAAATGTCAACATTCGGACACAGCCAGCCACGTGTGGTGGGAATTCGATGTGCAGACAGCCACACATGTGGTGTTTGATGACATTGAGACTAGCCACACGTCCCTGAGATAGTTTTATGATAAAGTAGAAAGTCCATTGGTCACTGTTGACCAGGTCAGTGTTACTAACGTGAGCATTGATAGAGACTGGTGTGTGCTGAAATCTTGGGCGATAAACTGAATGAGTTGTGGAGACATTACGTAGATGTCTGGTGGAAAGTCCTGGAAACATGCACTAAATCTCAAAACGTGGGAAAGTTTAACTTTATAGTGTCACGTCCGCACGGTTGCTTTAAGCAGGTTAGTATTGGTTAATGGGTGGACAGACGTCAAATGAAAGGTAATTTGAAAAAGATGACCTACACCACATGCACTTGTCCAGGAAGTAGCGGAGCTCCAGTTCAGTGTGTGGGGTATGGCTGGTGGTTAGATAAACTTATCCACAGTGGTAGTTTAAATTCTGAACTTAATTTTTCTGGAGAAGGTTTAGTCATGTAGAGAGCTTTGTAGATCAGAAGTTAAATTTTGATTCTATATCATTACTGGAATAGCTTTGTTGATCAGATATTAACTTTCTATCCTATATCATTACTGGAATAGTTTTGTAGATCAGATGTTAACTTTTTATCCTATATCTTTAGTGGGATAGTTTTGTAGATCAGATGTTAACTTTTTATCCTAAATCTTTAGTGGGATAGTTTTGTTGATCAGGTGTCAACGTTTGATCTAAAGTCATTATTGGGATAGATTTGTAGCTTCTGTTGCCATATCCATGCTACAATCGCTGCTGTAATAGTCGCGTGCACTATACGAAGAACATATGTAAGTTGATTCACTAGAATTTGAACATCAACTAGGAGTGTTTTGATTGGACTAACGCCGTCGTTCTTGTCGCACTGTTGTGTGATCATATGTAAACAAAAGATCCTTGTGGTTATTTTTGTTTGTTTTTGGAACATCTTGTAGAGGTGAATGTGTTTTTTTTTAATTTAATCTACGTCAATATATTATTATATAGAATAGGGAATGTTAATCCATTGCTTGATTATTGAAGTATTGTGAATTGTGCTTTTACTTGTATTTTGTTTCTAGTTCCATCATTATAGACCCACAGTGAATTTTTAGGCATTAACTTGACAGTAGTCCTGTCTTCTAGACATTAGCTTGACAGTAGTCCTGTCTTCTAGGCATTAGCTTGACAGTGTTCCTGTCTTCTAGACATTAGCTTAACAGTTGTCATGTCTTCTAGACATTAGCTTGACAGTAGTCCTGTCTTCTAGACATTAGCTTTTGACAATATTCCTGTCTTCTAGACATTAGCTTGACAGTATTCCTGTCTTCTAGACATTAGCTTGACAGTAGTCCTGTCTTCTAGACATTAGCGTGACAGTATTCCTGTCTTCTAGACATTAGCTTGACAGTATTCCTGTCTTCTAGACATTAGCTTGACAGTAGTCCTGTCTTCTAGACATTAGCGTGACAGTATTCCTGTCTTCTAGACATTAGCTTGACAGTATTCCTGTCTTCTAGACATTAGCTTGACAGTGTTCCTGTCTTCTAGACAATAGCTTGACAGTGTTCCTGTCTTCTAGACATAAGCTTGACAGTATTCCTGTCTTCTAGACATTAGCTTGACAATATTCCTGTCTTCTAGACATTAGCTTGACAGTGTTCCTGTCTTCTAGACATTAGCTTGACATTATTCCTGTCTTCTAGACATTAGCTTGACATTATTCATGTCTTCTAGACATTAGCTTGACAGTGTTCCTGTCTTCTAGACATTAGCTTGACAGTATTCCTGTCTTCTAGACATTAGCTTGACAGTGTTCCTGTCTTCTAGACATTAGCTTGACAGTGTTCCTGTCTTCTAGACAATAGCTTGACAGTGTTCCTGTCTTCTAGACATTAGCTTGTCAGTATTCCTGTCTTCTAGACAATAGCTTAACAGTGTTCCTGTCTTCTAGACATTAGCTTGACAGTGTTCCTGTCTTCTAGACATTAGCTTGACAGTATTCCTGTCTTCTAGACATAAGCTTGACAGTGTTCCTGTCTTCTAGACATTAGCTTGACAGTGTTCCTGTCTTCTAGACATTAGCTTGACAGTGTTCCTGTCTTCTAGACATTAGCTTGACAGTGTTCCTGTCACAATTAAGGGGGTACGGGGAAAGCTTATGCAGGGGTACACAGTGAGATATGATTTTCGTTTAAAACAAATAAGAATTTGACGTTCTTGTGTGAGGGGTACCGGTGGGTATAATTTCGCACCCTTTGGGGTACAGTCGCGTACAAGGTTGAGAACCGCGGTTTTGAACTACCAGGCGAAATACTATCAGTCACATCACTTTTTGTTTTATGTTTATTGACACTCAAAACAAAATCAATGATTAATAGAGCTGCTGTTCGATTAAAAATTTTAATCGAAATTAACGCATAATTAAAATTTTTATCGCAAATTAACGCATGTTTAATCAAAAAAATACTGTATACTAAAATAGGTTGAGAAATGTTTTGCCGCTCTTTGTGGTACAGGTCATCAATTATGTTGTTAATCACAGATCTAGAAGTTAAAGGTGTGAAAGTCTGTCAAACGGTCCACCGTCTATGTTAGCCGATTGTGTATATAGATAGAAATGTGTTTCGTTTTTTGCAAAATCCTGTCTCAGAAAAAAGATATTTTACTTTAAAGTTAGCATGCTGCTGTATTTTTCGGTCTATTTATAGAAACATGCCCTTTACCGGAAGTAAACATTACACTATTTTAAAGAGTAATGTCAGCTTTCTATTTAAAGTCTTTTCCAATATTATTAAATCAATACAATTGAAACACAATCCACAATTTTTACTTTGTTATCTTGATGTTTTAATTCAAATCCAATAAAAAATATGAGCTTAGGTGACCTTTTAGCCATTTTTTTAAAAGTCACATTCATGTTTTAAATAGGCGATGATAGCACTTGCACATATAAACTGACAAAATACTTGCTACAATACTTATTTTTTATCGTAATTCTAATTCTTATTAATCAACATAAAAAATAAATAAATATATATCATATGAATATTCATCTACACATAATCACAAATAGTTGGTGAAAATTTGAACCTTCTGTCTTTAAAGAATCTCAAGATATGCAGTTTTTAAGTTAAATTTTGAACAATTTGGTCACAAGTTTTCTTATATACAGTATACTATATAAGAAAACTTGTGACCAAATATAAATATATAATATAGCCTATAGTAAAAAAAAAGTCACTAAAAAAATCATAACTTCGCTTATAATTAAGATAGAATCACAAATGAGGTGTTTTTGGAATGTTCTCTGCAAGATCTATTCATCTATACTAGTTTTATTTTGATAAAACAATTTTGAATTTTTTATCAAAGTACCTAATTATAGCATAATCAATTATTACGAAATTATAAATAACAAAAATCGATATATGACAGAACTAATTTATACTATTGATTATAATAAACACATTTAAAAAGAAAAAAAGCATAAATATTAGTAATAAGTTGCATTTATTTACAAAAGAAAGCCTCTCAATATTCTATATTAAAAAAAAACCACCATATTTTTTCCCGACCTAAATTATTTACTGTTGCCAAATTAAAAATTCCTTTTCTTAGAAATAAGTAACTATTATTTACAAATGTAAAATAGGAAAAAGGCGTGTTTAATGAGAAATAATTAATTTGTCTTAAAAGGTCATCATAAATAATATCTAAACAATTTAACTAGTAGAGTAATGAGCTAACTTAAATTACTTGGGTCTATATTATTATTATAGATGAATTTTAAAATGTGCTAAGAAAACCAATGCCCTGATTGCACATTTACTAAACAAAGGATCCTATTTAATAAAACAGTCTTTTACAGGGACCTATTTCAGAGATTTACAGCAATGAAGAACATTCTAAAGCCCCCAGAGGCCTAAAGTAGATCCATCCCTCTAACTTTTTGGGGTATAACATAATGCGTATGATGCCTAACTGAGTGAGGGCATTGGTTTTCTTTATATTTAAAAATATGGTTATTTTCGGTGCCCTATATCAGAGATTTACAGCAGTGGCTAAAATTCAAAGGCCCCAGAGGACTAAAGTACATCCATCCTTCTAACCCATTTGGGGTCAACATAATGTGTATGAGGCCCTATTGTGTCAGGGCGTTGGTTTTCTTTAGATACCGTTTTTTCCTATATAACCTATATTAAAAATATGGTTGTTTTAGAGCCCTATATCAGACATTTACAACAATGAAGAAAATTCAAAAGCCCTATAGGCCTAAAGTACATTCATTTTTCTAACTCTCCAGGGGGTTTACATAATGCTTATGATGCCCTACTGAGTAAAGCTTTCCTCTAACCAAAGCGAATTTCGCGTATCTAGGTAGCCCGCGAAATTCGCCCATCTTTTGCGGCAATGTATTTATATGGAGATGCTCAAACCGCGTAGAATTTCCGCGGCGGTGCAGAGAAATTTCGCGGCATCGCTTCTTTCAGAGTTTTTTCGCGTTTCGCGAGTGTAAACAATTCAAAATGGCTGCCTAGAAACATCGACTCAAATGAAAATCAAGGTTAAAATTGATATAAATGTCTTTAAATTAACAAATAAGACATTTATATATAGCAACTTGAATTATATCAGATTATACCAAAAAGTAAGTGTTTTTTTCACTTTTTACTTGTAAAATACCATAACTGTAGAAAATATATTATAAGAAGAAAATGTCTGCCGACGTCTTCAAATAAACAAAAAGAAAATAAAAAAAATCATTATATCCGGTCGGCTGACGCCTACGTTCGCTTCGCTTAGGTGTAGCGAGGGTTTTTTGCGCTTTGAAAAATCTCACGTGAGAAATAGCGCAGCGGTACGCTTCGCTTTGGTTAGAGGAAAGCTTAAGGGCATTGGTTTTCTGTAGGCAGTTTTTTCCTATATAACCTATATTAAAAATATGGTTGTTTTTGGGGCCCTATATCAGACATTTACAGCAATGAAGAAAGTTCAAAGGCCCCAGAGGACAAAATATATCCATCCTTCTAACCTCTTTGGGGTGAACATAATGTGTATGAAGCCCTATTGTGTCAGGGCGTTGGTTTTCTGTAGGCACCTTTTTTTCCTATGTAACCTGTATTAAAAATATGGTTGTTTTTGGGGCCCTATATCAGAGCTTAACAGCAATGGCAAAAATTCAGTGGCCCTAAAGGTCTTAAGTACATTTATACCACTATATGTCCATGACATTACATAATGCTTATGATGCCCTACTGAGGTATTGGGTTTATTAATGTTTTAATAATAGTAGGCTAATATTTTCCATTGAGTAATTTTTGGAACCCAAAACAATATCCTTAATTTGAAAATGAAGGGTCCGAGCTATCTAAAGGTCATTTATCTGCCTGGTGCCTTTTTTTCAAGGCCCCTTGTTTTGCTTTTTTTTGAAAAATAAACAAACAAACAATAAATGGTAAATTTTCTGTTACAACTCTCAATCAAGAAAAACTCAATTGGCAGCACCGTAGCTAGAATTAGATCATGTTGTTATAAAAGCTAAACCATAAAGAATCGAAACGAAAAAAAAAGGAGCATAAAAGTCCATAAAACTTCACATTTTGCTCGTAATAACAATAATATCGTTGATATTGACGTCCAAAATGTCTTGAATGTATGTATTATAATCAATAGTATGATTGTAAACTGATATTAATAGATTTTTATTAATAATACGCTCGTAATAATTAATTATGCTATAATACGAGATTACCCTGTTTTTTTATATTTTATTTTCATAATTTGGGACTCACTGGCTCCGCATACGCCTAAGCGTACTACATATTTTTTTTCCGGACGCGACTAGCAAACTTTGATGATGTCATCTTATGTTTTTAAGTTATTTTCTTTTCGCGGGAACGAGCAATTTTTTCTAATTATACAAAAAATAGTAACTTAATTTGTGTAGCGCGCTGGCATAATGGTTAAGCCATTGGACGTGACTCACTTTTTATGCTGACTATATCCAGGTTCGATTCCTCTCAAAAACTATACTTTTGTTATTGTGTTTTTTTTTTCAGAATATATCCTTTTAGTTGATTAACGAAAATTAACTAATTAGTTCTCTTTGACATTTTTTTTAAAATTGAAATAATGTATCCTTTAGGATGTTGTAAGAAAAGAAACAACTAATTTGGTTTTTTAACTATTTCATAACTTTAAAAAAAAAAAATTTTTGAAAATATGCATCAAAGCTGAACACAGAGGCGTCCAAAATCGAAAGTCCCGCCAGGCTCCAGCTTGAGGGGGAGCCCCCAAAATTATTTTTTACATTAAATATTATGGTATCGAATGTCAAAATGCAAGGCCCCCCAAATCCTAGGTTCAGCAATGGCTTTACAATATAGTCTAGCTTTCTGCAAAGGCTTTGCAGGGTACATCTAATCCTAAATATTACCTAACTTTTCCTTACCATCATTTTTGCGTCACACTTAAAAAAATTCAGAGAAGCCTACATATTTCAAATTTACTAAATAATAATAAGATTAAGAAACGAAAATAGAGGGGGTGGGGAAGCATTTATATCCGAGAATTGAACCAAATACTGACGGAGATGAATTAACGAGTGTTAGCTTTCTGGAGGGGGGGTGCGATAGATACTAATTTAGCGCATAATTTTTTGTTTTATTTGTCCGACTTTAATAGGCTTGGGCAGACCCGAAATAAAGTAATAACGAATAACTGCCATGCATGCGCACATCTTTACTCGTAGTCTTAGACATATATCCTGACAATATATAATTCAAAGCCGGATTTATTTTAAAAAAATAAATATTATAGAAATATTTCCAATTATTAACAGCAAATGACTTTATTAGGCTTGGACAGACCCAAAAAACTAACATCATTCCATGTATTATAGGGTCTTGGATATACTGGGTCAAATATTGGTGAAAACTATCTGAATTGCAATGTTTGGACATTTTTAGGGCATTCTGTATACAAGCTACATTTGGGATCAATACACCATTCAACTCAGCATGAGAAAATGAGTAAGTACTGAAAATTTCAGCCTGATACCTCTTTAAGTTTTCAAGTTCAAATAGCGCGAAAATGTAAATTTAAAAAAATCATATTTGTAGTTGAAACATTTATTTTTGTGAAAAAAAATGAGCTAGATGAAGCTAAAATTAAGTTAAAATGAAATTCTAATGGATTTCAAAACTTGGTTTATTTAAAATATTTTCATAACCTAATTTACTAATTTTCAAATTTGTTTCACTTTTCATAAAAATAACAATTGGAGAAAAAAAAGCAAAAATAAAGTACTGCTTTTGGCAGTTGTAATTAAATTTACATCAATTTTTTAAATGTACAACATAGGGAAATAAAATATCTCATATTTTTTTCTTCTTGCGAGTTGAATAATTTCATATGGGCAGGTGATGGGTAGAAAAGTTCCATTCCAAAAAAAATATTTAGGTGGTATGGGTGGTTGAGCAGAGTAGATTGCTCAACTTGAAAGTCCCTGGTTCCATCTTTGGTGATAACAAAGGAAATTTATTTTTAATGTCCCAGTGAAAATAACCACTCAATCCTTTTATGTGTTATGCCTAGTGAAACAAATGAATACTGCAATCTGCCCCAAAAGTTCGTTAGAGGCTAAGGTAACTTCTGTGTATCTTTAAATAAAAAAACAAATTTCATCTATGATTTATCTGTATTTTAAAATGTTATTTATAATTTTATATGCATTCTATACCAGTGTCAGTGTGTTAATAGAGTAGCCTTGTAAATAATATTTTATTGGCATAGTACAGTTGTGGGCAACACAGAATTTTTCATGGTCCACCATTTGGTAAAAAAATTTTAAAACTACATCAATACGTTATTGAAATATGTTGTTGTTGGATTTGGCTCTGATAAAAAGGACATCTTTTTGTATTCTTCCATCAATTAGTACAGATAACAATTTAATCAAGAAAACTGAAATAAATTGTCTGAAGTTGCATCTTTTGAAATATTTAAAACTCAATTCATTAACTCAGACAATAAATATTTATTACCGTATTATTTTTGTCTAATCCACAGAGTTACTTCTAAAGGTGAAACTATGACCTTGTGTCTTAGTCATTTCAACACAGCAGAATTTTAGACCCATTACCTTTATAATTTTAAATGAAATAATTACAGTAAAAAAAAGTTCAACAAAAAATACTTAACAGTATTTAGCTCATAAAAGACCATTGACATTTTTCAGTCATTGGTAGTGTAAATGAAGCAGACACATACATACCCTACGATAAAGCTGATTTTCAAGCCATTTAAAAAATATGTTTATTACAGAAATTTTCCGTCAACACAACACATGATCATTAAGAAATTCAATAAGGCATAAAGGATTAGCTCAGAATGGACTTAATCATGGTCAAGCTAATTCATACTAGAGAGAAACCATTTCAGTGTACATTATGTCAGAAAAGTTTTTCTAACAAAAATCACATTGCTTCACATCTATTAATTCACACTGGAGAGAAACCATTTCAATGTACAGTATGTCAGAAAACTTTTACTCAGAAAAGTAGCTTGACTACACATCTATTAATTCATGCTGAAGAGAAACCTTTTCAATGTACAGTATGTCAGAAAAGTTTTACTTCAAAAAGTAACGTTACTTCACATCAAATAATTCATACTGGAGATAAACCATTTCAATGTACAGTGTGTCAGAAACGTTTTACTCAGAAAGGTAGCCTAAATGCACATAAAAAAATTCATACTAGGGAATCACCTTATAAGTGTGCAGTATGTTTGAAAGGGTTTGCTAGGGAAAACGATTTGACCATGCACCAGTTGACTCACAACTTTGGCTATGTGTCTAACTTACAGAAGCATTTATTTACCCATGCAGGAAGCATAATATTTCAGTGCTGCCTATGCAACAAGTCATTTTTTGATTTTCAATCTCTGAAAAGGCATTGCTTACTTCACAGTGTACAGAAACAAAAAAATGTCAATGTTAATTATGTTGTAGAAAATGTTCATTTTATTTGATAACCAATCAATGCCATATTTACTGTGCCATAACCATATTTCAGTGCACTTTGTGATGATTCAAATTTTATCTTGGGAAACATTCCTTATCATCATGTAGTAGAGAAGACATTTTAGTATTAATTGTGTAAAAAGTCAGTTTAGAGCCACATTGATTCTATTGTCCAGCGGCAGGAATAAAAACAATTAACAAACCAACAACTGTAAATACATGTATCATGTAAAAATTGTTATCACTTTGTAGATAAAAACTTTCATGAATTGTCTGGATGGTAAAGAAATATTCCATTTATGGAATGACAGCAAACACACATTTTTTAATTAAGTGGCACATAATAAGTTCAGTAAATTGTATAGCTGCAAACTTTCCTACATGAACAATCAAGGGACACATAATTACCCGAGAAAATATATTTTTGATAGGCATGTGAAGGCATTAATAGACTTGTCAACTTTAATTGATATAAAATAAATATTGAGTTCAGGATAAAGTCTTATTTTCCAGGTAGAAAAAAAATATGATTTTAGAATGAACACAAGACAAGACTAGGCTGTCTAGTCCCTAGTCTGAAAGCATAAAATATATCATAAAATGAGTCTTACCCTTAGAGGTGTCAATGGGACATTTATATCAAAGATTACAATGTGCCCAAGGTATAAAAGTGTCACCTCAACAGGTTTTTTTGTCTATGGCCCCCTATATTAATCTTTCCTAGAGCCCCTGAATTAAAATTTTCTTTTACCCAGCATCTCCCCTGTTGATGAAATTGTAAATCTGTTTTGGTAAATTAAACAGCTTTGTTATTTAAATTTGATTATTTTAATTTTTTTTTCTTCTTTATTGGCATATTCTAACTAATGCCAAATAATGTATTTAATTTAAAAAGAAAATATAAATTGTTTATTGGATAATTAATTTGAGGTTTTATCATTGTATACATGCTATACAGTTTCTGTGTTCAGCTAAAAGAGTATACATGTATTACAGTTTATGTGTTTCGCTATATGAGTAATTTTAAAATGCTACTTATACCATATTGTTGTATTTAAATGTAAAAATTTTATTTATACGATATGAGTGTTAAAGTTAATCTCATTTTTAACAGGCACATTAATAGTAAGTTTAAAGTTAAAGAAATAGGGGTTTGTTTACTTCTATCATAACAACTTGGGGAGATGTGGGATGAAGTATGACACACATTGTTTAGGAATGGTAAAAAAAAGCATTACCATGGAATGGGGGTGTGGATGAAAATCATGAAAATTAGCTTTGCACTGCATTTAAAAACGAATGATTTTTTTTATTACAGGAACCACTTTTGTTAATCTGCGGTTTATATAATGAGGGATTATATTTCATGACATTGTTTATTGTTACTTTTTTTTAATAAGAGATTTTTTTTTTATTTTGTAATAATTGTATTAATCTAACCTAATTCTGTATACCTGTAATTGTTTAACTTTTTTTAGTGAGGTTTACATTTGGTAGATTTCCCAGGATGTGGAAAATTCAATTGTTTCTCATTGAGGATTGAACTCAGGTGGACTGTAAGGCAACTACACCACTCTGCCTTCATTCCCACTTATTTTAATGGTTTCTCTTTATTTTTTATTTATTTATCCATGAAACATTGTTTCACTGACTTCTAACAGTTGTTTTTTTTTTGCATGATAATGTTTTGGATTGTAACTATGTTTGTAGTTCTGCAGGTTTGATTGTAACTATGTTTGTAGTTCTGCAGGTTTGATTGTAACTATGTTTGTAGTTCTGCATTCTCTAGGGACTAAGAAGAGAATGTCTAAGAAGCTGTTCATGATTCATCATCCACACTGAGGTCAAAAAGTTTTGTCCTACAGAGATTTTGTGGGGGTCAAGTAAAGTATGAATCTTGTGGACAAAATGGTCAGCCAACTTTGACCAAACTGACAAGGTAAGAGATTGGCAATGGTTATTTTTTACAACCCTTTTTTTTTCTTTTACGTATATAGTAAAGTGAATAGCTGCTCACCAAAAGGTGATCAAGTCTGAGCCCTGGTGAGTATTGGGACTTTTCTCTGGTCTTTGTCCCTAAACCCATCAAGCTTTACAATTGGGGTACCATGCTAAAGAAAGTAAAGGGTGCTGGGTTATTATACTAGCCACACAATCCCGTGAACTCCACTTCATCTGAGCGAGATGCTCTGTATTGGCTTTATATGGGAAACTAAAGTACATTTTTTTGTTTGCATTTCTTATCTTAGCATGACCTGATAAACTTTCTTTGTCTTGTTTAAGTATTGCCCAATGTAGATCTGTACAGAAAGACCCTGCTGTCTGCTGCTGACACCTGCCCTGGATCTTGTGGTGCACCCATCCTTACATTCACTGTGAGAACAGCAGAAGCAAGTAACAGGCAGAGTATGAAGCCAGACATTTGGATGCACAGTGGGGGTTGAGCTGTAAGCATACACTAGGTGCTTCTATGTGAAATGGTGATCTAGATTTGATGAAAATATTATGTATGTCTTTAACAAAAATTGTGATATCTTTTAAGAAGCTTATAGGTCCTTATCAAATTTCATGCATGATTGAGCTATAAGAACACTACAGTGGTGTCAGAACTACAATGTACCTAAGCATTAGTTAAAATGACCATTGAATGCCCAGTGTGTATCATTGTGTATATTGTATATAATGAACGATAAACTTGTTTTAAGTATTAATACATTCAGAAGTTGATTTAAAACCAAATAAAAAATAAATTCAAGTATCTTTTGATAATTTTTATTATTATTATTTTATCAAGTTTATTTTTCTAACTAGTACAGATCCATTGATCATGTAGGGCAGTGGTCCCCAAACTTTTTCTAGCCGTGTACTGGTCCACATGTAATTATTTCACTGCTACCCCCTGGGGTGGGGACATTGATTGCTTTGATTACAATGCCACTGCCACTCACAGTTACTCAGCTCCCTGTTAGACTTTTGTTAAATAAGATAATGTACAAAGATGCTGGGCTTTGTGATGGCTACACATTGCTGTAGTAGGAATATTTCTATTAGAAGATTATTTATACTTCACCTGCTCTAAGGTTTTATTAGGGTCTCCTCCCTATGACATTGTAAATGTACACAGAAATAAACCAGTGTTAATGACTTAACAAACCTTAGAAGTTTTCTCTTTTGTCTACTTACCAAGTGTTGTTTTGAATTTGAAGCAAGAAACCTAACAGTTTATTCCTTCTTACAGTCTGTACAAAGGATAACAGTTTGGACCAGAGGGAACTTGCTTTCAACAGTTGACCATTCCAGAATAGGACCAGAGGGAACTTGCTTTCAACAGTTGACCATTCCAGAATAGGATCAGAGGGAACTCGCTTTCAACAGTTGACCATTCCAGAATAGGACAGTTTGGACCAGAGGGAACTCGCTTTCAACAGTTGACCATTCCAGAATAGGACAGCCTGGGCAGGCAACAAGTCAGCTCACCAGTGTACAGAGTCAACAGTAAACCTTCTCATTCAGAATACATGTTATTCCAGTTACGCTTGGAGACTTTCAGAGAGTGGACTTCTCATAACATTCTGCTGCCAAGAGCTCTGGCCTCATCTGGATTTTTTTTACACAGGTATTGTGCAGCCACTATGGCATTTTGAAATTTTAAAAAATCTTTTAATACATCAGTTTGTATATAGTGGTACCTCCTATCTTGGAAATGATGCCCTTTGCATAGAAAGAAAAATGTTTTGATATCTCTCTCATCAATTCGTACTAAATTCATACTAAATAATTTTTTTTATCTGTTTTTGGCTGCAAGTTAAAAGGAATCAGGAAAGAGGTTGTTTTATTATAAATAAATTTGATTAAAATTAATCATAAAAGGTGAATTATAATCCTTCAAATTTGTTGATTAAAAATCAACCGTGGAGTAAAGCTGTATTTTAAGTTTGAGCATTATGCAGTTGTGTGATTAAACAATGGAGGGGAGGCAACTTACTAAAAAAAAACTAGATTGTTAAAATTTAAAAAATACTTTGGCCTACATATTAAGCAGAAGGCAAGCAGTCTGTGAACACTTAAGTCTTTTATTGTGAATGGGATTGCAACAAGCTCCCCTGTTTGGATAAATGTTTCATTGCTTAACTTTATTATCTAGATTTTTTTAGAAAGTAATAATGAAATGACTCATTTGTGGCAATGCATTGTGGCAATGCATTGGATGAAATTACAATGCACACCACATTTATAGCACATGGCATATTTCGGCCCACCCAGAGAAAACTGCTCAGTATGTATTATTAATCAGATGACTTTTGAAAATTTGAAATGAATGATTCACTGAACCATCTTACTATAAATATTTTTGTGTTCATCTGCTGAATTATATACATAGCGTGTTTAATCATAAACTATTGCTTATTACATTAATTTTTTTTTATGATTTTGGTTTTCCTACATAAGACTATGCATTTAGACGGTTTATTTCCAATATATATTTTTATTTTTCAATTGCACCAGTGTAGTCTAAAATGTATATAAGCAATCTTTTTGAGAATCACTGTAGTGAATAAAGGTTGCATTTGTGTGTAAATAAACACAAACCAGTAATAGAGAACATGTGCAACTAAATGCATTTCACTTGTCATATGGTTGCCTGTGATCATACAGAAGTGTTGATGACTGATATAACTAAGTGAATACGAGGCTTTAGTGACTGTGAGATTTTGGTAACTTATAAAGTAGTTTAGCTCAATATACAATACACAGAATTAAATTTTTATGAAGCCAATAGTTATTGTTGCCTATCATTCTCCTTGAAGGTGTTGTTGCCTGTTGTACCTCTATCACTAGGAATGTATATAGGGCAGGCATAAGAAAACTTTTTGATTGCTTAAGAGTGACTTGAGGCTGCAGGGTATCTTTATGCCTTTTGTTTAATAGTCACTAGAGGCTGCAGGGTTTCTTTGTGCCTTTTGTTTAATAGACACTAGAGGCTGCAGGGTTTCTTTGTGCCTTTTGTTTAATAGTCAATAGAGGCTGCAGGGTTTCTTTATGCCTTTTGTTTAATAGTCACTAGAGGCTGCAGGGTTTCTTAATGCCTTTTGTTTAATAGTCACTAGAGACTGCAGGGTTTCTTTATGCCTTTTGTTTAATAGTCACTAGAGACTGCAGGGTTTCTTTATGCCTTTTGTTTAATAGTCACTAGAGACTGCAGGGTTTCTTTATGCCATTTGTCTGATTTGTTTTTAACTTTATACTTTTATAGTTTATCAGTGATTTAATACCAACCACTTCATTGATAATTTTGTTTCTTATTATTTGACCAACTTCAGCAATAGCAATTTATATTATCAACCATTTAATACATACAGTGCTTGTTCAAACTATTTCATAATTCTATTTTTGATTATCAGTACTAGTGAATTAAAATTACTGAACCACAATTTTGAGCAGAATTTATTCAATGCATGTATTGTTCATGATATTGAAAATAATACTTTTTGGGAATATTAAATTTTCAGGAGAAGCTGATTGTGTTTGATGTTTCCAGTGTGGTCTGGGTCTCAGGTCCTGGAATGCAGGTGATGATGTCAACACTGAGCACCAGAAGTACCAACCACAGTGTCCATACCTGATGTCACAACCTAAGGGACCACAAAATGTCATGTCTGGGGCAGCTGCTAGTTTAGGTAATTTGTTTACTGTTTATGTCAAATGTTTAATCTTTAGGTTATCATTTAGCTTTATGTTTGCTTTAAACAACATGGAAGAAAATTTACTGCTGGAAATTTATCATTGACAGACAACTTCAGATACGGCTGAACTGTCATTTTTTCATATATTCATATTTTTCTTTGTTATGCTTTCAGATTCAAATGACTCATCCATAGAAAATATTTCCCTGAAGTTGTTAGAAAAAGAAAACAAAATGTTGAAGAGGCAGCTAACATGTAAAATTTGCTCCAAGTCAGATATGAGAGAAGTGTTTTTACCGTGTGGTGAGCTGTATGCTTGTAGCAAATGCTCTAAACTACTGACTCATTCTGTAAAAAACCCATTCTGGCCACAGTGATTGTATATTTAACCTGATGGAGGATTTTATTAAATTAAAAATGACTACACTTTTTGTAGCAAGATTATCATCATGTTCCAATAAAACCTAGAGCTATATAGGATGAAACCTAACAACATTAATGTGTTAATCACTTTATGCAATTGTGCAGCTTTTCAATGAAAGATGCTTTATCTATGTTTATATGCTGGTCCATGTATCTTGTGTTAATAAAACTTCTTGTAACCTGTAAACACATACATTTATTAAACAGAATTTCCTTTAAATGTTGGATGTTTTAATTATTTTTTTTTATTCAAGAACAGGAAACTGAAAGGTGAATAATTTTTTTCATGCTTTTTATGTAGTTAAGGAAATGACTTTTTAATTATGCCCTTTGCTGCCTCAGTTTGGTGCTTTCTTAATGTCGTTAACTTTAATTCTGTAAAAACTATTTGTAGCAATGTGTTTTAATATAATTTTGAATGAGAATATGTATCAGTGTTTGAAAATATGTTGTTTTTTTTTACAGACTTTTGAACAGATTGATTATAACACACCTATTAAAAATTCAGAATGATTGTAATGTTTGCTTAAATATTTTCATTTTTATGCAGTATATTGTGAACATACAGACATTTAGAAATTGTGTACTCACACACACTTATATATTGTGTAGAAGATACACACACACTTATATATTGTAGAAAAAAAATTCTGCACCTGTTATTCACCATCTAAAATTCATCTTAATCTCTTACAGTTTTCAATACAGCTTTGTGTCAATGTTGGCAATGTATCCACTATACTGTCATATGATGCTGTTGTGGCAAAATAATAATTCTTGTCTCATTCATTAATGTTATTAGCTAATAATCCAAAGTTATATTTTTGCTATTCAAAAAATGTAGATAAATCTTTTATAAACAAACTGATTGTAACAGGATAACTAACTTGGATGAATTAAAATTGTTTTACTTTAAAATAACTTTGGCTGTAAGGCTTTCTTAGGTTGATCAAATTAATTAATTTAATTTAATTTTAAAAAGTTGGCCCATGTACCTGCTAATATTTTTATTTATAACTAAAATCGACAAAAATTTTATCTGATCCAAACAGTTAATTGAGTAAAATGAAATGTTCATCCATTTCATTAGTCATGCAACTAGGTGATAGCATCTCTCTAGTAAAATTTTCCTCATTTACTCTGTTAAACCATCATCTCTGTTTTTAATCTGATTCAGATCAATAAACCCTTAATCAAGATTTATTCCCTGGACCTATGTTTACAGGAAGTGTATTCAGTAGACTCTTGGCACTGGAATCACATACATTATAAGCTACAGCTCTTAAAACATTTTGTCCTGACTCTTTAATGTTTTTATTACTGAAATCCTGTCATTTGTGATGGATTATTATTATGAACTTATTCTTTGTTTATTTCTTGATTTTGTACTTAATAATTCAGGTTGAAAATAAGATTTATTGAAGCAACCATACAATGAAAATGTTAAACCAACATTTTTTTACAATTGATAACTTGAAACTAATCATTATGATTAATAATTTATCCAGCTTTAATATTTGTTCACATTCTCATAACTTTTTGCATTTTATTTCATAATGTCAGTTTTATTTTTTTTTTTTGTTTTTTTTTTAATTGTTAAAATAAAGGTTAATAATAAATGGTTTATTTTCCCTCAAAAATCTGTGTTCAAATGTGCAATGTTTTCATTCATTTTGTTTATATCTTGTATGTAATCTAAATCCTATTAAATAGAACGAGTTCATATCACTGCAAAGGAATATGTCATTTTAAAAACTTATAAAAAAAGTTATATTTCCCCAAATACTTATTGTGTCCTCCCATTGAATCTTTTACCCAACAAAAAAACTTAGCAGTCAATAACATGACAATAGATTATATGATTTCTACACAAACTGACACTTATTTAAAGTTCATATTTATCTTATTTCATGATGTGTCCAGGAAGGAAAGAAATTTAGATGTAATGCAGTAGCTCTCAAAGTGTGGGTCTTGACTCACTGATGGGTCATATACACATATTACGTGGGTCATGACTCACTGATGGGTCATATACACATATTACGTGGGTCTTGACTCACTGATGGGTCATATACACATATTACGTGGGTCATGACAAAACTTAAGTTTTCTGATTTGAATTATCAAGAATTTATGTTTGTATAATTACAGCTTCAAAAATGAAAGTTTGTAGATCTACCTAGTAAAAAAGGAAATTTATGTGTATAATAAACGACGCATTATTTCTCTGTAGTATTTACTTTGATTCTCTGTAGTTTTTTTTTTTTTTACGCATTGGGCAAGAAAACAAAACTTTTTTTTTCTGGTGAGTCGCAATTTGTAACAATGTTAGAACCACTGATATAAAGGGTTTATAGATATCAGCTTGAGGTGATCAAGGAAAGAGTTTTCTGGAGGTCTGGTGTTGGTGGCTCATACCAACTTGAGATGATCCAGGGCTCTGGGCGTCTGTTGTTGGTGGCTCATACCAGCTTGCGGAAAGTATCCAGGGCTCTGGAGGTCTGTTGTTGGTGGTTCATACCAACTTGCGATGATTCAGAGCTCTGGGGGTCTGATGTTGGTGGCTCAAACCAGCTTGACGAGATGATCCAGGGCTCTGGAGGTCTGATGTTAGTGGCTCATACCAGCTTGAGAAGATGATCCAGGGCTCTGGATGTCTGTTGATGGTGACTCATACTAGATTGAGGAGATGATCCAGGGCTCTGGAGGTCTCTTGTTGGTGGCTCATACCAACTTGAGATGATCCAGGAAAGACTAGGGGTCTCTGAATGTCTGTTGTTGGTGGCTCATACCAGCTTGAGGAGATGATCCGGAACTTAGGGCTTTGGAGGTCTGGTGTGATGGCTCATACCAACAATTACTCTTGTGACTAATCAACTTGTAACAATTACTATTGCAACTATTTACGTTTGTGACTAATCAACTTGTAACAATTACCCTTGTAACAGGGACGAGGCGTGACTTTTGCTATAAAACTTTCTTTTACATACAATACTTCTACCAATAACCTAATAATTACATGTTAAATTACCTCTACTATGATGACTACTTATAGTTTAGCTCCATTCGTCGATTCTTTTCTATGAATAACTCTATCACTTTGTCAAATAAAGTATTTTTTCCCTTTATCTTTAAGAAAAGTTAATATTTCATTGACATTAATGACATCTAGTTGCTCTGTTCTGATATTGGTTATTTTGCTATTACGTATATCTCTTCTTAGGTCAGAAAACGACCTGTCGACTGAAGAATTTTCGCAAGAACTGCTAAAAGTTTAACTACAATGTTTGGCAACTTATGTTTTTAATCGGTTATTCTGGGTTTATGATTTCCTTTTGTATTAGATATATGGTCTGGATGCTTCTTTTTTACTATTCGATTTAAAGATTCTGAGTTTAATGCAGCAACATGTTTAATATGTTGGCTATATAGGAAGATCTCGACTGTCAAACGTTTACTTCGTTGATCTAATTAGACGCTGAATACTTTCAGCTGTACTGTCGTTCTCTGATGTAATTGTGCAGCTTATCGATCAGTAAAACAATCAATCCGTCTTTGAATGACTGCCTTTTTTGCCTGCCATTAAATCTACCGGTCTCTCTGTTCGCTGAATACTTTCAGCTGTACTGTCGTTCTCCGATGTAATTGTGCAGCTTATCGATCAGTAAAACAATCAATCCATCTTTGAATGACTGCCTTTTTTGCCTGCCATTAAATCTACCGGTCTCTCTGTTCGCCATTATATCTATCTTTCTTTTTGGTCATTTTTCACCTCTATCCATATTTCTGCTAATAAATTAATTTATTCGTCTACGAATCTTTTTGTCTCTGTGTTCACCTCTCTGCAAACCTCTTCACCTGTCTGTCTCTAGGTCTACATATCTGCCCCTTAAATCCGCCTATTTGTCCGTCTCTAAAGCTATCTATCTTTCCTCCCCTTACTTCTGTCCACTTGTCTGTCTCTATATCTAGACATATTTCCTTCCCTTACATTTGTCTGCCTGTCTGACTGACTATATGTCCACATTTCTGTCTACAAGTCTGTCTATCTGTCCACCTGTCTCTCTGCGTGTCTGTCTATCTGTCCATTTGTCTGTCTATGTGTATGTCTATTTATCCATCTGTCTTTCTGAAAGTATATCATAATTTTACACACTAATTAAGAATATTAAAAAAACAAAACAAGAAGAACTGATAAAAATCAAATGTTAATGACAAGTGGATTACTGCAATGTCATCTCACCGGACTGCAACAGAATACAATTTAGTATAAACATCATGCTCTCTGTCATTCAATCACTACTACTTTGACATGTGCTTTCTGTCATTCTTTCACTTCTACTTGACATGACTGTCATCATCAGTCAAACAGTTCCATCTGCGGCGAATTTTTCGAATTATTTTTTGCCTTTATGGGGGAACTGGCATCAGACATGACCTTCATTGTCTGACCTTGAATGGCGTACTAATGGGCATTACTAGTAGGAAATGAATTATGCAAACTAATTCTCAGCCGTTGAAGAGAAAGCCTCTCAGTTATTTACACACTAGTTGAGAAGCCTGCTGACGCTGGCTGCTTGCTATCTGCGATATAATAAGAAATCGTTGTTGTGTTTAGATTTCCCGTTTGGAAATTCCCAGCTTTTTTTTTTAGCCGAGCAAGAGTTAACTCCCCTTTCTTACATAAATAAAACACTCAATCGCTTGTAATTACGTAGTTGACCACATTAGCCTGAGTGAGGCGAAAATTTTGGAATTCCCCAGACTATTTTTAGCTGGGATCCACACGGTCGAACGGCCTGGGTTAGCCGATTATGTATTAGATAGTTGAACATTTTCATTCACCAAATCTGTTCATACAAAGACTTATTGTTCAATCCTACAATCGGTGGTGAACATAGGGGAGGGGGCGGGTACCAAGTCGTACAGGTTTCGAATAATTTTTCCACATTGAAAATGAATAAAATAAACGATTTCCCACAGAAAACACGATGTATCCAAACTTCATTGTGGATATCACAAATAAACTAAATGAGGTAAATGTAAAACTCCAAGGAAATGGAAACCCAACCTATGCCATGCTTGAAGAAAAGGTTTCCTTCAAAAATAAATTATTTCTTTTTGTCGAAGACCTGCCTGTAGAACGGTAAATGAAATCATTTTGAAAATCTGACGCAGCTAGTGTTGCGAAAGACTGGTAAGTCCAGTAACCATATTTGAATTCAATTTACCAAGATAGTTAAAGAATTCAACAATTCTTACGTTATTGTATATCACCAAAGAATATAAATTATACAGAAATCTCCTTGCTATTTAAATGATACTAATCTGATAGAAAAAGTTGTAAATAATCACAACTACACAGGTGACTTGAAAAAGAATATCTTTGTGACGACGTAAATCACAAGTGTAAAGTTAAAATTGAAATGCTTTATCGTGGTCACTATGCCCAGCTTAAACACTTATCACACAATGAGGGTGGGACACTCCTAATAATCTGTGGGACAGTCACCATCTTGGAGTAATAGAAAAATCAATTAGGTTAAACCATTTGGGGGAAAAATACAAAAAGACAGAAAACCAAATAAACAAAACAACAAAAACAATAACATTAAATAGCCACATTGTACAATAGAGTGTCCATGCTACACATAAGACAAAACCGTGTCCTGGTTAAACATATAACAATACAGTGTCCTGGTTACACATTGTACAATACAGTGTCCTGGGTACACATTTTACAATGCAATGTCCTGGTTACACATTGTACAATACAGTGTCCTGGTTACACATTGTACAATAAAGTGTCCTGGTTACACATTGTAAATTGTGTTGGTCAGTGCCACACTATAATTCATAAAATGTGCCTGACCTATGACCTTATAATGACATATTATTGAAGTTGTCATTAATAAAACATTTAGTAAGTAAAAATACTTTTTGGCATTTTTTTCAGCACTTGAAAAAAAAATCTAGCATTTTTTTTCCTCTAAAATCTGACATTTAAAATAAATTTACATTTGGCAACACTGTATAGCGATACAAATTAATTTGGCTGATGCTATGTCCACAAAAATTTTTGGGGACGTAACTCATGAAAAGACTGTGTAATATGTACTTATTTAAATATCAAACTTTTCCGCGTGCGTGTGTTAAGATGGCGTTTTTATCTATTTTTTTCCCTTTTATCCCAATTTTTTTATTAAAAAAATAATTGGTCAATTTATGAAATTTAAACTAAAGTTATTAATTAAAGCTAGTAAGTTTACAGTCCAGTTTTTTTTTTATTAGTCGGTGCTCATGTCAACGAAATATTTATGAGTACCGGTACTAATAACAAAAATTACGTAGCTTTGGCCCTTTACCAATCTACTAATTTCTACCCAGTGACACTATTAGTGTTGTTGCTTTTTTTTTTTTGCATAAATATTCTAAAAATAGGTCAATATATTAAAGTATTAGTGCATTAAAATTCTATAATTGATATTTGCCCTGGCTAATTAGTTTCTTTTAAAAATATATGCATTGCTCTTGTTTAATATTTTAGACTAATGGAGCAGTAAAGTGTTTCGATAAAAGATCAAAATTAACAGTTAATAAATAATAAGAAAAAAAATCACGTAGTCAAATAATGACATGATTTTCTTCTTATACCCAATATATATAAATTATTATTATATTAGAGCTGCTGTTCTATTAAAAATTTTAATCGAAATTAACGCATAATTAAAATTTTTATCGCAAATTAACGCATGTTTAATCGAAAAAATACTGTACACTAAAATAGCTTGAGAAATGTTTTGCTGCTCTTTGTTGTGCAGGTCATCAATTCTGTTGTTGATTACAGATCTAGAAGTTAAAGTTTATGACTGATTTCCAGTGGCAACCCGAATAACATTCTGTAGTCCATCGTCGGTTACAATGTTTATTGGTCGATTATTCCTGGCAACCCATTGGGCGATAGCGTTGGTTATTCTGTTATATTTCCGTTTGGTCCATTGGTTTTGCCTTTTCCTTATGTTCAAACAGTGTAGTTTGGCGATGAGTTGATTTGACTTAAACGCTTGATAAAGCCGATGTCAATGGAATGTCATAATGAACCCGTGCTTGGATTGTAAATGGTATGTCAAAGATGAATTGCTGCAATGGTATTTAAATTCTTTATTTGCAATATTTGCAAAGAACAATACTATTAGTTTTGACAGTAAAATTTCCGTTCAAAATTTTTTTTTCTGTTTGCGATTCCATTATAAGAATGGAGAAAAAATTATCAACTTTGCCGAATTACACTGTGACCAAATGTGACAGGGGAGGGAAAGGAAATCCCTATAATAACTACATATGAATCTGAAACAATGTGTTGTTGTTATTTTGTGTGTATGTGTGTGTGTGTGTGTGTGTGTGTGTGTGTGTGTGCGTGTGTGTGTGTGTGTGTGTGTGTGTGACTCTTTGACACGCCAAACCTTGAAATGTTCGACTCATTTTTGACGCGAGCAAGTAAACATCCTTGTTCAGTGGTTCTCAGTCTCGCATGTGGGTCGCGACTTGTTATAAAGTGTGTCGTCAAACATGTACATAATTAGTTGATCCCGAAAATTATTTAAACGTTTTTTTTTTCTTTGATCATTTTAATCTTTCTTTTTGGCTGTGCTGTGGACACTAAATAAAACTTCTTGGTGTATCGTGAATCGCAAAGTTTTAGAACCACTGTATACAAATATTTAATTTAGCTAAGTGTCACAATAATTCTGTAAACTACAACCACTGTCCGTTGTACAGATGTCTGCTTCAGCCTAGTCTGATTTCAACTTTTAAGTACATGTATATGAAACTATTAGTGCAGCTGTTGCAGACATGAACAGCAAGATTTATTATTAAATTTTTTACAAATTATACGGAATACAATGATGATACAAAATTTCTAGCATCTCGTTTTTAAAGCATTTTCGAAAAAAATGCTCTATTGTCCCCGTTTTGTCAGTCTGTCTGTCTGTCCGTCATCGCCCTATATCTCAGCAACCATAAGTCCTAGACCCATGATGTATATATCGTTTTGTAGGTCTTGGCCTGCCATGTGTGTATCAAAAGTCCGTTTTGCGATTAGACCTCTGAGGGCCGTAAAAGGGGGCTTATAAAGTACCGTTTTTTACTACATAAGCTATATTAACAAAGGAGCACCCTATATCTCAGCAACCATAAGTCCTAGACCCATGATGTATATATTATTTTGTAGGTCTTGGCCTGCCAAGTGTACATCATTTCGCAATCTGACCTCTCAGGGCCGAATATAAGAGTTTCTTAGGTACTGTTTTTGCGTAATCATTATTTATTTTTGTAACAGTTATTCAACATGATTACTTCCCTCTCTATTTATCAAAACCCATACGTGAGAGCAATATCTATGGCTTTAACCCGGAAAAAAATACGGATTTCGTCCGGCGTAACCGTAGCCACTGCGTACACGAAAATGCTCTAAAATGTCCTTTGTCCGAAACAGAAAAGACTTAAATTGCTAGTTTTTTTTTTATTAAATTATAACCGCGTTCACTAAATACGTGTTCTTTTACCTCCAACAATACACTACAGTAGATAATGTAAACTAGTGAATGAAAAGTTTCTCTTTTTACATCGACCGGAAAGGGAGCAGAGGGGTTACTTGTCGAAGGGCTATATAACAATAGCATCTTCATTTTATTTTACAAGTGGTACTTTTGTCGACATACCTGGGTGCAGTAGCACCGAGAGCCAACGCGGGCCCCAGGGCAGGACATCATTGCGGGCCCCTTAATAAACAATGAGTCGTGAAAAAATGGACATGGTCAGGGCTGCCGGGCCCCCTTACAGTTGCGGGCCCCCTGGCAATGACCCCCCAGTCCCCTCTCGGCGGCCCTGCCTGGGTGTGTGTGTGTGTGTGTGCGAAATGCCGCAGGGTGGGGGTAGTAGATCTACGTAGTAGGTGAACTTCAATTTTTAGAGTGAAATTCCGTTATTTATCAATTTGGCACTATTCTGAGCTTTCAGCATTTTGGTCAAGTTAACGCATTTAGGTGTTGCGTTAAAAATTTTAATCGCAATTTTTTGACGCGTTAATCGCGCGTTAATGCAGTTTAATCAGCAGCCCTAATGATAAACATAAAGTTGTAGCTTTTACCTAACGATACCTGATCAACTTTTACCTAACGATACCTCATCAACTTTTACCTAACGATACCTCATCAACTTTTACCTAACGATACCTCATCAACGTTTACCTAACGATACCTCATCAACTTTTACCTAAAGATACCTCATCAATTTTTACCTAACGATACCTCATCAATTTTTACCTAAAGATTACTCATCAACTTTTACCTAATGATACCTCATCAACTTTTACCTAACGATACATCATCAACTTTTAACTAACGATACCTCATCAACTTTTACCTAACGATACCTCATCAACTTTTACCTAACGATACCTCATCAACTTTTACCTAAAGATATCTCATCAACTTTTACCTAACGATATCTCATCAACTTTTACCTAACGATATCTCATCAACTTTTACCTAACGATACCTGATCAACTTTTACCTAACGATACCTCATCAACTTTTACCTAACGATACCTGATCAACTTTTACTAACGATACATCATCAACTTTTAACTAACGATACCTCATCAGCTTTTAACTAACGATACCTCATCAACTTTTACCTAACGATACCTGATCAACTTTTACCTAACGATACCTCATCAACTTTTACCTAACGATACCTGATCAACTTTTACTAACGATACATCATCAACTTCTACTTCACAATACATCATTAGCTTTTACATGACGATAAGTCATCAACTTTTCGTATATTGCTTTAAATAGAATTTCGGGTCAAATGTTTGATTCGCTTGATGTCAAATTATCTGGTTACATAACTCACACTTTTCAATTTTTTTTTTATATTCTAGAATTGAGATTAAGTGACATAATTGTTTCATATTCTCTGTGAATAGTAAAATGTTTTTACAGTATCACATAATCATATTTAATCATGGATTTACTTATTTTAAATACTGAAAGAAATTTTTTCAGGAATGTTAAATTGTATATTCGTTTTGGCCTGATTATTATATTGAATTCAATTTCTTACATTTTTTGTGCAAATATTTACAACTCATTGTAAACAATACAATTAAAACATTACATAAGCTCGTGTGTTCATAACTAGTTGCAGTAATAAATTCATCCTTTTTTTAAAGGTTCGTGTATGTATATATATGTATTAATAATTTCTCGCTACACCCTGTAAAGCCGAGGTTCTCCACCGGTGGTTATGCAGGGGTACGCAGTGACATATTGTTAAGATCGCAATCCCCCCCCCATACCACAGATACCCCCCCATAGTATGTTCCCCTTATCCCCACCCCCTCAAGGGCTGTGGTCAGCAGAGCGCAGATTAAAGCGACCGAAATCAAATCAGCCCTACTGGATGTCCGAAACGACCCCCTCCCCTATTCCTCATCCACCTCATGTCGGGGACCAGCAGTCCAGCAAAACGGATGAGCTTGTTTAAGTTAGTGCTGGATTAGATAGAGTTTTTGAGACAGAGTCGTGCAGTCGCGATTAGTTTTAATAAAGTCCACTCCATGCTTCTCCACCGCTTCCCTTTCCCCAATGAACTCTGAACTATGACTCCACTACTTTCTGGACATGTGTACGTTGTATAGATAAATTCGTACATAGACACACAGAAAATCTTCAGAATTGTATTTACGAAATGTTTACATGTAGGCCTATATGTAAATTGAAGTCTATGAGGCAACGAGGCAAAGAAAGTCAAAATAAGGGTGTCCTAAGCAAACATACCTGTCGGTGTCCTCCAAGCCCTTAGATTCAATCGATATTTATACTTAAATAGGGCCCTTTGGTACCTCTGTCAGTCAGAGCTGATGTTAAAATGACCAGTCCGCACAGACCAGAGTTTTGGCCGGACACAAAAGTTTCATATCCATTTTACAACATGAGAGACAAAATAAACTTGAGAACAGGAAGTGGGAGGGTGAGTGGCAGAGTGGACAAGTACACAGATGAATATGGTGGTCCATGTGGAGATAAACGTTTGGAGAATTCCAAGTGCTGGTGTATAAAATGTCAACATTCGGACACAGTCAGCCACACATGTGGTGGGAGTTTTACGTAGAAACAGGCACACATGTGGTTTATAATGATGTTGAGGCTAGCCACACATCTTTGAGACTTTTTTATGATAGGGAAGAAAGTCCAGTGGTCAGTATTGATAAGGTCAGTGTTTTTCGTGTAAACATTGCGGGAGATTACTGCGTGTAGAAATGTGTTAGGCCTACTTGTGATGGTAACTTGGGAGATTACTGCGTGTAGAAATGTGTTAGGCCTACTTGTGATGGTAACTTGGGAGATAAATTGGCCATGTTATAGAAAGATTAACAAGATGTCATGGAGAAAGTCTGTATAAAATACAAAAAAATGTAGAGTTTAGGACAAGCCGGCTTTTATAGCTTCACATCTTCATGGATGCTACAAACAAGTCAGTTTTGGTCAATGGGTGAAGAGATACACAGTAAATGATTATTGCTACAAACTGACCTATACATTAAGTACTTGTCCAGGTAGTAGTGGAGCTCTTATTAAGTGTATAGGGTACATGGGAGGTTGGGGTGTTGCCTTAGACAACACTGTGACGATGGCAGTGATTGGTGGGGTCACCAGTATGTACACAGTGGAAGTTTGAACTTTAAACTTTATTACAGTGGGAATGGTTATATCGTAAATTGAGTTCCCAGTTAGAGAAGTATATTTCATTTTACATAACATTCAACTATAACTTTGTATCAAATTAATTTGTTTTTTGCAGTATTGGATTTTAGTTTTTAATCCAAGGGCACTTACTTGAAATATTTTTAATTTGAAAATTTTTTGACTTAGTCTTTTAATGGTGTTAAATAGATGAAAGATAAATACAAACAATAAAATGTTCTTGTTTTTTACTTCTTTATGTCTGTTTGTTATGTTTGTTCCGACACCAATTTATCTTGAGTTACATCATAATTACATTAGCTTCAAAGAATAAAGTTTAGAATAGAACAAGTAATTACTTTTCATTGGTTAATTACGGTAGTTGACTAATACATAGCAATGATATAAATGAGTATTGCTATACTGCTTAGCCATCAGTTTTGCAATAAGATCGTAAATTTGGTTTTCCATTAATATTTAATAAAGTTGGACCCTTGATCATTCAAAAACACTCTAAATTACATATTCTTGTAAACAAATGTTTATTATGTACGCCTAAAAATGGACCATATTGAACAACATTACTGACATATAAACATTGAAATTGTGTATGTTCGCCTAAAATGCCATAAACCATAACAAAAAGCAAGCAATTTAATGACAAAAAAAAAAACAGTTTTGAAATCAAAAAACAGTTTTAGTAAGCCGGGGCCCAATGTTGACGCCTTTTTCTATATGTAAGAACATCCCTGTTGATATAAAATCAAGCTTTATTTTGAAAACGGAACAAAGTAAAATGTAGCACTGAGCTTCAAGGATGGACCGGATAAATGCATCGGCTATTTATTTACTTTATGCACAGGTGAGAATTACGTATACCACACAATGGTAATGAGAAATATACAGTAACTAGGCCAAGTGCAGGTAAAAATGTGTTATACAATGCACACAAAATTTCCACAAAATGAGTTTCTCGTTGATTGGTGTATGCTATGTACATTTGAGGTAATAGGTGACCATCCATTCTGGCTGAAAGTTTGGTCTGTATCCGGGTAGAATCACTCATCAAACAGAGAGTCAGAATGTAGACTTCGATCTTCGAGTTCTTTTGACGGTGAACCTAGAAATAGTATCTGAGAAAAAAAGAACATTTCAATCATGAGTATTGGTTCAAAATAAAATATGCCAACCATGTTAAACTGGCGGCCCGCGCGGCCCCATGCGGGCCTTTGCTTCCACCTGTGAGGCCCGAACATGCTGGCCTAAATAATAAATATCAATTTATTTTTTTAACATAAAACTCATTAAACAATTTTTTGTAATGATAAATCTGTATGTAACTTTCTAGCTACTTAACAAGTTAATAATTGTTTACTTAATCTTCGGTACGTTGTGAAGTGGCATTGTTGGCCAAGTGACCAAGCCGATGGCCAGGGGCCAAAAAGTTTTCTTTCTAACAAAGGTAAACATTTGTTCGGTTACAAAGGCGTGAACTCGTGGTGGGTTGGGGGGGGGACGGGTTGATAGGGGAGTCGTTTTTAACCCCCCTCCCAAGCCTACAGGGATCACCCTAACGGAAATTTTATTTTACTGTAAACCTCCCAAAATTAAACTTTAATTGGTTGTTCTTCCAAAAAAAAAAACAACCCATAACATATTTTACTAGCCAATTAGTTGCTTTTAAATATGTTAACTAATAGAAACGATATATGAACAAACTTGGCATTCTGGCAGATCTACGTTGGTAACAGGCAGGGCCGCTATAAGGGAAGTTACTCTGATGAAAGGGAGGTAATGTGTATGCAAACTGTTGTATGTAGCAAGTAACAAAATACAATACTTTATGTTAAATGACTTCAATTTTGTATCGCGTGAGACACTAGGAACAATATATTGTAAACCATTTGGCCCTTAACGGACAATGAGCTTGACATGCCTGATACTGGTTGTATATAAATTAAAATCTAATAAAAATAAAAGCGATTTGGGTAAAGAATTAACACAGCAGTATTCCACTTTAAAATACAATCATGAAAAAATCGAATCTGCCCAAAACCAAAAATAACCTAGCCTACCGATCAAGCCTAAGGGGATATAACTTTATGCAAAGGTTTTGCAGGGTAAAACTTGTAAATAAATAAAACGAAACCTTTGCATTTTTCTTTCTTGCCGACTAAAACCATATAAACCATGCCATAGTAAATAAATCTATTGCACTTTTGCCTTTTTTTTTTGTTTGTTGGTGGAAACAGAACCATGTTTAATGTGACTATATTTATAACTGAGAGGTAGAAATATTTAGTATTTATAAATGTGTTTAAGCAAACATATGTGCATAGCCTATATAAATAATGCGTAAGCGGCAATGAGGAATATTATTACCTGTTCACTGACCCGCTGTCCATACCTGCAGTAATTAGCGAAATGTTCACAGTTCCTTGTGACCAGATTGTAATCGACACTACCTATACACAGTTTGGCTTTTTTCACCACTTTCTCAGGGTTGCGAGGCCTAGAGTGATAAAATACATCCACTAAATCTTTTGGTGTCCTTAGTGATATAATTACAGTATCAAGAAAATGAATGAAAAAATAATTTGGATTAAATATATCCTGTAAGAAAATGAATGTAAAGATAATTTGGATTAAATATATCCTGTAAGAAAATGAATGAAAGATAATAATTGAATTAAACATCTGTATTAAATTCGTATTTTGATGTTAATGTTGCTGTTTTATGTCAGATATAATTAGTTTTATGTATTGATTGCATCTGTAAATTCACATTGAGTTTAACTTTAACTTTATAAATTATAGCTGTACCCGTCTTCATTTTGAATATGTTTCAGGTATCTTCATGTAAAAGTTTATCAGGTATCGTTAGGTAAAAGTTGATTAGGTATCGTCAGGTAAAAGCTGATGAGGTATCGTTAGTTAACCGTTGGTGAGGTATCGTCAGGTAAAAGCTGATGTGGTATCGTTAGTTAACCGTTGGTGAGGTATCGTTAGGTAAAAGTTGATGAGGTATCCTCAGGTAAAGCTACAACTTGTTGTTAATCATTCGATTTTATTTTGGCACAGTGATTATTATTCTGGTGGCGAGTGCCAATAAACATAAAACAAAAAGTGATGTAAAACTGACGGCATTTCGCACTTCTTTTCGATTTGAAATCTAAATAAACTTTTGAGGACGTCATATGTGACTTTGATAAGATAAAGAGCCGAAAAGTTTACATACTGTAATTTATCGATCTGCAGCTTGACGTGCTCATCTCACACGGTTATATATAGTTACTTTAATACAAACATTATTAGATTTTATTGACATTCTGAACTTGTTTTCACTTTATGTTCTGGCTTTCGTAGGCCCTTGAAAAGTCCGTAGGCCCTAGGCACAGTGCCTAGTTGATAAAGCGGCCCTGACTCATGATGCTGTATGTGGCTGTAGCCTACTTTAGTACAGCGAGAAGCTGGTTAGAGAACATTGTTATTTCCGAAACTACATTCTTTAGGAACTACTTGGAACTTTCTTTAGGAACTACTTTCTTTAAGCTAATTGTTCGCTCTGCGATTCGCAACATTTAACATTAAAATGTTTTTTCCCCGCATCTAAATTTCGTTTCCCTTTCTTTTTTCGGTAATGTCCTTGCAGATTTAATGTTTTTTATCTCTTAAATAGAAAATTATCAAAAAGATACATAAATAAAGCTAATAAAAATAATTTTAGTGCGTGCCAGAATTTTACTTTTTTTTATAGTAGAATAAGTAAATTAGCATTTATAAGAACAAATTATTTTCGTGTTTGAATTTTAAAATTTCGGGGCATGTGAGGAAAATATTCTGGCCGTGTATTTGCCATCATTGCCTCAGAATCTATAAACCAGTGATTCTCAAACTTTGCTATTCGCAACCCTTCTAAGAAGAATTGTTTTTTTTTTTTTTCGCGATTCACTTGTAAAGAGTTAATCAAAGAAAAGATATGCGGGAAAAAAATCTAAAATAGTCTCTATTGTTTATTGTTTTCATCGAAAAGTGTTTGCTGGCCAATTTCTTCACTTACTGATCATTTTGATAAAAAGACGAAACCATCATATTGTTATGACGCTAGTGTCGACAGAAAACTCGTTTCGAGCGAGCGCCGTTGCATCTCTAGAAGCCTCGACTATAATGCAGGTGTGTGTGTGTGTGTGTGTGTGTGTGTGTGTGTTAGTCTTATGTCCCTGTAAGGATGAGATGACATCTCTTAGATCCTATAAACCACTTGTGGGGGGGGGGTATTTTAATGGTGCCCATTTCCAACCTCACCATCGACGATAGTGCAATGTCCATTAAGGCACCACGGGAGATATAGCTGGGACTTTCATCATGACCTCAAATATACATCGGTCCTCACGGATCATTGAGCCACGGATGTTAAGTTCGACAGTCGAACACTTAACCGCACTGAAAACATGTCCAGACCAGGCACGCCGAGAGAGGGGGGTCAGGGAGGGTCATTGCCAGGGGGCCCGCATCTGTAAGGGGGCCCGGCCGCCCCGACCATGTCAATTTTTTCATGACTCATTTTTTATTAAGGGGCCCGCAATGAGGTCCTGCCCTGGGGCCCTTGTCGGCTCTCGGCGCCCCTGGTCCAGAATAGTGATAATTGATTTGGCTAAGTTAAGGAAGATGATCTTAGGATTACGAATTCTACTGGGATATCAGGATATTATTTTGCTTGTTTATTTTGGCCAGATATGAAATGTCTCAGAGTACCAGTAATTAATACCAAAATAGATATGAAATGTCTCTGAGTATCGGTAATTAAGTACAAAACTGACTTGTATCTTTTGTCCCTGTCATTGCCAACATAAATTTTGGATTTTCCCGCAACTTTCAGTAAATCATCTTCACGGATTTCCCCGCAGCTCTTATCGAGTGGCCTTTCTTTTGTGATGTGGATGATCTTTCTGTCACCTAGGTGATGATACAGAAGGAAAATAATAATAATTCGTCATGTTTTTTTGGACTTTCTGCCCCCCATAGCCGTTATTTTAGATATGTAAACTAGGATCATGGCTAGGGTTCCCATTGGTATGGGACTCTCTCTCTCTCTCGTTTGGGACTTAAATTGTCTCTCCGTTACTTATAATGTCAGACATGATTTAGCAGTTGATGAGTCAGAAGAGCTCCTGATGTCAGAAGTACTCAAATATTACTTGGCGCCTGACATTTCCAGCCTGAGAACTGACATTTTTTTTATGCAAATCACAAAACTATACACTGCCCAGGGCACCAAACTATACACTGCCCAGGGCACCAAACAATACACTGCCTAGGGCATCAAACTATACACTGCCTAGAGCACCAAACTATACACTGCCCAGGGCACCAAACTATACACTGCCCAGGGCACCTAACTAGACACTGCCGAGGGCACCAAACTAATCACTGCCCAGGGCACCAAACTATACGCTGCCCAGGGCACCAAACTATACGCTGCCCATGGCACCAAACTATATGCTGCCCAGGGCACCAAACTATACACTGCCCAGGGCACCAAACTATACACTGCCCAGGGCAACAAACTATACACTGCCCAGGGCATCAAACTATACGCTGCCCAGGGCACCAAACTATACGCTGCCCAGGGCACCAAACTATACACTGCCCAGGGCACCAAACTATACACTGCCCAGGGCACCAAACTATACGCTGCCCAGGGCACCTAACTAGACACTGCCCAGGGCACCAAACTATACACTGCCCAGGGCACCAAACTATACACTGCCCAGGGCAACAAACTATACACTGCCCAGGGCACCAAACTATACGCTGCCCAGGGCACCAAACTATACGCTGACCAGGGCACCTAACTAGACACTGCCCAGGGCACCAAACTATACACTGCCCAGGGCACCAAACTATACACTGCCCAGGGCACCAAACTATACGCTGCCCAGGGCACCAAACTATACGCTGCCCAGGGCACCAAACTATACGCTGCCAAGGGCACCAAACTATACGCTGCCCAGGGCACCAAACTATACACTGCCTAGGGCATAAAACTATACACTGCCTAGGGCATAAAACTATACACTGCCTAGGGTACCAAACTATACGCTGCCCATGACACCAAACTATACGCTGCCCAGGGCACCAAACTATACACTGCCCAGGGTATCAAACTATACACTGCCCAGAGCACCAAACTATACACTGCCTAGAGCACCAAACTATACACTGCCCAGGGTATCAAACTATACACTGCCTAGGGCATCAAATTATACACTGCCTAGGGCACCAAATTATACACTGCCTAGGGCACCAAACTATACACTGCCTAGGGCACCAAATTGTAACTATGTCTAGAAATCTCTAAATGTTCCTTTGCCTCGGGGATCCCAAAATGTAAGATAAGCTCTGAAGGCCCATCTCTCTCTCTCTCTCTCTCTCTCTTCCTCGCCCTTTTCTTCATAAAAACACTTTCTTCATTAAGTAAATACGATAATAAGTTAATTCAGTTAAGGCAAACAATTTTTTTTTCTTCTTTTATCCCTTATAATTAATTAATATAGAAGCAAAAGCATATAAAAAAAATTCCCCGTTATAATGAACTAGACCAAAAATATAATGGTCAAAATCAAACAAAAAAAAAGTTAAGTTACCCCCCCCCCCCCATTACCATTTTTTTTTTAAACTGGTCTTCTGTAGTCATTCCCATTTTTTGTTTAGTAAGAATTGTTTCAGATCCATTCTTATGTTTTTTGTGGGCGATTGGAAAAGACTTTAAGGTTTCTTAGCTTACCCATAGGGCGGAGGTACATGGGGGCACGAGCTTGATGCCTAGTTTGACTATTCACAAGAGCATATCAGCCCTAGCAGCTGTTTCTTAGATTACAACTTTACCTGAACGCGTTGAAATAGAAAAAAAAAATCTCTGATGAATTTTTTTTTTAAATTTCCGATTTATCTAGGTCACGAACTTCAATCTGACTGGTCTATTAAGTTGACATTGTTTACTTATTCATTGATATATTTTTTAGTGCAGCACAAACATGCACAACATAAACATGATGTTGTCTTCTTTTCTAAACTTTATTATCAGCAGGCACAAAGTGTGTTTGTTGTGTGTAGCGTGTGAATCAAACTGTGTCTGTGTATGTACGCATCGGTGATGTTATCTATCACAACTATTTAGAGACACACTGTTATACCAGACTAGACCACCTATTTATATGTGTAAATAAATGTTGTGTGTGATTTAATTATTGGCTTATTACATGTTATGATCTGTCTATCTATCTATCTATCTATCTATCTATCTATCTATCTATCTATCTATCTATCTATCTATCTATCTATCTATCTATCTATCTATCTATCTATCTATCTATCTATCTATCTATCTATCTGAATATCCACCCATCCATCCAATATAATTTAGGCTTTTCGAAGAAGAATTCCGCCTTTTATTTTATCTATATGACACGTATTATATAAACAAAAAACAAAACCCAGCTCCCTCAAACCACCTTCATATTTTTTATGTTTCAATATTTCAATTTATACGGGCAATCTATTAAATACATTCTGATTAAATCGGGCTCCAAGGTTCTTAATCACAGTCATACGTCATCAGTGTGTGTATAAAACATATCAAATAAACCTAAAACATATTAAATTTAAAAAAAAAATAATTTGAAAACATCGATGTGATTCCCACGATGCACTCACCTATATAGACTCCCCAATGGTAGTATAGGTGACGGTCTATTTTCACCAAATCTCCAGGCTGAAGAAAACGTAAAACATAATCATTTCTTGCCCTGATGCGGGAAACAAGATGTTTATCACTATGTGAGGGAGACGCCATATTGTACACTTCTCAGTGCTCCCAACATTAGCAATGTCGGCATGAAAAGATATCAGAAACAATGTGTCATCCATCTAGCTAAGTGGGTCTCACTTTGACCCAGTGTGTAATCTGTTTTGGTTTTTTTCTACAGACTTGCAAAAGCAAAAACAAAAAAACAACCTAAAAAGATACTTTGCAAATTAACACTCTTCTAGATTAATAACATATTTTTTGTAATAAAGTTGTAATTGTGTGTAAAATAATTTTTGATGAATAAATCATAAGATAATTTGTTTTTCTAGATCCACCCACACTTTGAGGACCGCTGATGTAGCAATTACGGACAAATAAATGGCGACAAACGCTTGACCCTGCAGGTGAAAGTGCAGCTACCCCTGATTTTTTTTTCTTTTCGTTTTTTTTTGTATGTCAGTGAGTCAGCCATATAATCAATTTCTTCAACGGAGGCCATTTGGCCTACACAATATTTTACAATTTTAGTATAACCTCGGAACCCATTGTAACTTCATGCAGAGCTCCGAGAGGGAACAACATGGGAACCACTGGAGTGTTACTAAAAATAGCATCTGACACAAGCTATCAATGGTTCATCTTTTGTTGGTCAACATTACCAGAGTACGCCCTGGGGACCACTTAATCAAGTTACGTCATTGAGACTTAAAAATAACAAAAAGTCTGCGTCACTTCCTGTATCAAAAAAAAAAAATCTGGCCGTGTCACCCAGTGCAAAAGTTTCTATTATTTTATAATAGCATTTGGGTTCGAGATTAAGACAACCGCTAATGCTTAATTTTTCAATTTAATTCAACGGTTATCTCTCTTTGACCAGTTTTTTTCAATTCATCCCTTTATAATCTTTTTTTTTTAATCACATGCTAAAACCAATTCTTAATAATTACCGTTAAGTGGACGTAATATAAATTTTAATATAGCAACAATTCAGCAAATTTAGTTTAAGTGTAATTCAGAATTTTGTCGGGTCAAATGTCTTAAAGACACACATGTACATCTTAAAAAGTGTTTGCCTGCAATGCTGCATGTACTTCTTTAAAAAAGACGTGTAGAAGATATTAGCGATCCGCATTCTTCCAAATCCGTGTAGGGTTAAAAAAAAAAACAAAACAACAACAACAAAAACTAACACAATCTGTTCCCATTAGCCAGTTATATTAATATAAGTTGCCAATTTTTTTTTTTTTAAATCCCAGTAGTCTGGTAATTCTCATTAGACGCGTGTCCATGCCTGGTCTTCAGGAATAATGTCATAGGCATTGTTGAATTAAACATTAAAACTGATTCTTGCATCTGTTGGATTTCAGCAGTCATGCCGTAGCCTACAATTTACAAAAACCATTCTCATTTGTAATAAACCTGAAAGGTCAATAGCATCTATTTAGAATTATAAATTTGAATGCATAGAATTCTTTATCCTTAGTTACTAGGTATGATAAATTTTCTTTGATTATTTCAGCAAAATGAAACTCAAAAGTTCACGAAAGTGTTACGAGATAAAAATCGAAAGCACACTACCATGTTTCTTTATATCTATGAATTCCACCCCCCCCCCCATTCCTTTTTCCCCACAGAAAAAAAAATTAACTTAATTAACCATTCGGGGAGACCAGTACAGTTTTACGTCTGAATAACCAAAATTTCGGTGTTTTCCCTTTAACTCCCATAATTCTACATAGCGGAATACAACAAACTATGGCGGTGGATTTGGTAGCCGTTGAGGCATGTTTTGTTTATTGATCAGGCAGGTGTTTTTATGTTAAAAAAAATTTATATATATAAATATGAGAAAAAATCATAGCTTTTCAGCATTTATACATAAGAAATATAAAGTGTTAAAATATTTATAAGTATGACAAGGTAACACGCTTTTTTCTCCGTCTCATTTTTTTTGGTCATAAAAAATTATGTTTATACCAGTGTCGATGATCGAAAAAAAGAATGCTCATGATAGGCCTAGGCCTGCAAAACTTTTCACGTTGTCACAAATTTCATGGCAAATAAACCTAAAAATAATTAATTTATGTTCCTTTTTTGACGACAGACTAATTATTACATTTTACGATACATTGTTTACGTTTGTCGATTTGTGACAAAAAAAGGTATTTAGCTTATTAAGACCTATAATTTACTCATCCCATATAGTTGTCATGAAATATTAAAGCTACTCTGAGTCTTATTTCAATGTAACTTTTTGATAGCTTTTCTTTTTTAGTTTTAATAGCCAAACACTTAAAATATACTGACACAGCAGTATACTAAACTGTATTGTTATTTTTAATACACAAAAGGGGGAAGCTAAATTTACACCTGGTTCAGTGTTATTAGATTTAAATATAATAATGATAAAATGTTAAGTCATATACATTTAAATACTTTTAAAGTACGTTTACTAATTTTTAATTTGCTAAAATACAGTAAATACTAATAATTAGTCTTACAAATATATTAAATGAAAGTAGAGTCATCATTCTTATTAATCTTATGCAGTAATTAATTGGTTCTAAACTCCACCGCTTGAAGTGGAGTTTGATTCTTTAATTATAAAGGAATTATGTTGGTTATTAGAGCATAGAAAATTAGTTTATGACCTTTTAAATAATGTTTCTAACATGATTAGGCCTATTAAAGCCCTTTAGACATGAAATAGCGTCAGTTTCTAACATGATTAGGCCTATTAAAGCCCTTTAGACATGAAATAACGTCATGTAATTACCTTTGCATTTTCTCTGGTACTGCTCAATATGTTTAACTAAATAAGAAAAAAAAAGTCTTATTAGATGTTAAAAAAAAGTCTCATATTTTTATTACTAGCCAATACATTTTTTATAGACTATTAAAACCATGATAGAGTGAAGCTGCAAAGTTGAAGCATGAAAGGCGAGGGATAACTGTATTCTTTTACTATTATACTTAAAGTCCCACTGTATTTTAATGAAATTATGTCTGTCAAGTGTATGTTTTTCTGATGATTTGAGCTATAAAACATTTTAAGTGGTTATTATTAATTAGAAAGACAAGTATGGATTCCAGTGACTCAGCTATATATGACATAAGTGTTGAAAAAGGGTAACATATTGAAACAAGCAATTAAGCCTGTTCCATTCTGGACACAGGACATGTTAGCGCATTTTCATGTTATGTATCAGTACGTTTGTTATCTTTCAGTAAATATTTGTAAATTTTGGAAATGTTTATAAATTCAATTGTGTAATGCATATATCTGAAAATGCTCTAAAAATGAGCAGATATATAACTTAGAATTGGTATTTCTTTTTTTTTTTTTACACATCTAGCTATATTTCCTTTTAGCTTACATATTATTTCTCATATGTCTGTTTTGGCAGCTACTGTTTCAGGCTATTTTAAAAAAAAATATTTCACAGTTAGGATTTTGATTAATAATCACACATTAAGATAACATTGTTTTCTTTGCTAATCTTACTATGAACTATAGTAGACTTTTGAACAGAATCTTTTGTTCATTTCATCCAGGGTATAGTTAATAAAAAACAATTGTAGAATTTAGGATATTTTTAACATGACTTTTTATATCAGTTGTTATAAAATGTTTATGCGAGATAAAAAGGTTCTTTTAAAAAAAAAACCTGCAGATCCATATTCAACTAGTAATACATTCCCCAGTAATATTAATTTGCAACCTTTTCCATGTGTATTTAGTAGTTATAATTAGGGATGTGACGGAGCTGATGAAAATCTGCATTCGTCGGATTTGGCAAATATAAATCATGCGGCTTCGGATTTGGGTCAACATTTGGCTAAAAGGGAGTATACCAAGGTGTCAGTCCGCCATTCCAACCCGCATATCCATTCTGAGGTTTAGAAAGCTCGGATGAAAACAGTGTTTGGCGTGAGGAGTGTATCTAAATTACGTTCATGACCAAACAGGACGTCTAATCTATGGACAGCTGAGTAAGGGTCCAGGAGTTTAGTTTTATTTCGGGTTTTCGAAAGTCTCTAGGTTTTTAAATTTTAGTTACGATTTCTTCTGCCGTGTTTGATCTGAAAAGGGTAATTTTTCAAATTCGAATCCGACGGATTTTTTTTAAAAATCCGTCGGATTCGAATTAACTCAAAAAACATCGAAGTTCGAATGTCGTCGGATTCGAATTCGAACTTCGTCACATTCCTAGTTATAATAGATCTTTAATTGATTTGTTTGAATCTTGAACATTAACAAGTTTTTTAAAAAAACTTATTTTTGCCTATCTGCGTTTTTCTTCTCCAGCTAAATTATGCTTTGTTCTAATCAAGACATTTTATGAAACAATGAATCCTGTTAGGCACAACAGGGACCATCCAGGGGAAGACCAACAAGGCACACAGAGTCAAGGTAATGTAACTTTGTTATATAAAACATAATGCACGTTCGCTATATTAGACTAGTTTTAACTAGTTTTATTTTGAAGGTCTCCCGCAAATGGACGTTTTCCACTATTAGAAAAGTAAAACATAAGATTTTAGTGACAAAATCTCAATGAAAAGGTTACCAATAACTTTAAAAAGCCTTAAATAACCCAAATATATATTTTAAATTAATTTTTTTTAGGGGACTAGGTAGCTTAAATTTATCCTAATATATAATAAATTTAAAATGCACATTCACTTTTTAAATAAGAAAACTAACAGGAGGAAGAAATTCCTCAGTTAGTGGAGATATGCAACAGATATGTAACAGAATGTGACCTATTTTATCATGCTTTATGTAAAAAATTTCAATTTCACCATGAAATGGTTAGTCAAGCCATTTTTTTAATGAGTAAATGCAAATGAGAAAGTCTATTTATGCATATAAAGTTGTTTTATTGAGTATTTTTTTTAAGGTCACTTTATACCCTTTTTAGCAAATTTTCTATTACTAGCTGTACCCTGCAAAACCTTTGCATAGAGTTATATTTCCTTAGGTTTGATCATTAGCCTAGGTTATTTTTGGTTTCGGACAGATCTGATTTTTTCATGATTTTTATTACTACTGTTGTATTAATTCTTTACTTTTGATTTAACTCATAACCCACATCCCTATTATATATATATATTATTCTTGAATTTGTTGTTTTCCCAAGCATAGCAACATTTATTATGTTTTAGTCCATTTTCATGTATTTTGTATAGATACAAACGTTGGGATGAAGAGATTGTGGTAAGTTCAGTACCAAATGACTGCTATAAATAATATGCAAGCTATTCTAAAAATAATACAAGTAACCCCAAAGTTTTGGGAATCTATGGAGTATAGCTATTCAGGTCAATCACGCCCATCAGCGTAGTTTCTTTTTCTAATCATCTTTTTCTATTATGCTGTCTACTGTGTTCTGCTATCCCATAATTTAGCATTACCATGAGTTACTCGCTTGCTTCATCGCCATTTTGTAAACAAAGCGATATTTTTGTTATCAAGGCAAAGTAAAACATCAACAAGAAAGGTGTAGAAAGCTACAAAGGTTTTGCAGAACAATATTTTTCTTCAATGCAGTAATATTCACTGTAATTTTTCAAGTGACAGACTATTCATGACCAAAAAAAATTGTTGTACCCTCTAATTCATTTGCTATTAATAGTTTAACGGCTATGCATTGTAGCGAAATTGGAAAAGCCAACCGTTCTTTACAAAATCTAAAACAATTTTTCAGAATTTGCTCCCAAACTTTTTTAAAAGCACCAAGTAAAAATACAAGGATTTCAACCAGCACCACATGATCCATAATGCACCCATGGTACACACAAAAATAGAAGAAGCCAACAAGGACGCAAAGGGTGATAATAACATTAAAGATATAACCGTAAGCTATGATGGGACGTGGCAAAGAAGCGGATTTTCATCCAAGCATGGTGGTGGTGTTGCCTTGGACTTGTACGTAATTGACTTTGAAGTTCTCTCTACTCACTGCCATGCATTAAATCCTTATGGTGATCAGTGTCCAGTTAAAATGCTACACTGTATCAACCATTCTGACAAATGGTTTGGAACAGCGCTTAGAAAGGTTATAAAAGAAAAAAGTTAGATGGACGAGGCACAGGTAGATTGACCAACAATAAGGCAAAACTCCTCTAGTCTTATTATGGTCTGCTATAAAGAGCAATACAGACGATGCCATAAGTATGCGTATAGCAATATGGGCAAACCTATTTCATTCCATGTCTATAGATGAAAGCCCTCTGCTTCAGAATAGCCCTGAAGGACCTGAAAGCCAGTGTAAATATAATAAAGTTATCACACTCAGCTTGCCTTCACCAAAACATGGACCCACCTTCTGCAGAAACTTTTATCCCCTGAAGTGGGCAATCAGCTCAGAAAGATATAGATATCAAAGAATGTCTGACATTAACCTCATGGATAGAATGTCAACAGGTTCAACACAGAATGCCAATGAGGGCTGTAACAATCTAATATGGGCTCATTGCCTTGAGAATATATCTCCTTCAGAACTTTGGTAAATGCAGTAGAAACAGCAGTTACAAAATTGAATGCAAGGGCATCATCTGCAACAGGGGAGAAGGAAACAACTTGGCTTTGTACCCACAAATATACAAACAGTAATTTGGAGCTAGGAAATGTTTATGTTATGTTGTATGTGGGTTTCATACATCTAAAATTCTATATTGTAATGTTTGTTTCATTTTTTTTTTAAGCTTAATATGTAGTGTAACAAGGTTTACAAATCCTAGTAATACATTAAGGTCATTTTACTCAATATGTTTTTCATAAAATTTGTGTCATTCACTTTGAAATATTTCAAAAAGTTGTTGGTCAAACCAACTCAAACTTTCATAGTATATACAGTGCAAGTAAAGGGTGGGGGGGGAATTCGCTATATCATCTAACTATATCATCTAACTATATCATCTAACTATATCATCTAACTATATCATCTAATTTGAAAGAAGATTTTATGTGCATTTTAGAAGTGAAATTCAAAGATGATTGTGGAATATTTTATGTGCATTTCAACAGGGTTGGCCATATTTGAGATGGGTGAGATTCACGGGTTTAGTTTTTATACCAAGTGCTTTAAAGAATAGCACCGTAATCATCTTCTCAAATTTAGTGAGAAAAAACAACAACAATGTATTAAATGTGTACTTTGTATATACAATGGAGTGGAACAGTTGAATTCCTTGAGCACAGTGTATTTGTAAACATGTTGCAAAATAAATTGTTTTATTATCTTTGGTCCTTTCAGCATTTCTGCATGGTTTTAATTTGCACCAACCTTCAGTTTTTAATTTTCTCAACCTTATGTGGCAGCAGTCAGATGTACAATTCTATAGTTTATATTTATATTTCCTGCTTTTTTTTTTATATAACCTATTCAAAATAAAATGCCAAGCTGTGAAAATACAAAGTGTATAAGAGTCAGCCATGTGTGTATACCACAGTTTTGTTCAACCAAATTAGTTTTAATGTACATGTTCGCCGAGTTGATACTTTTTGAGAATACTTAATTCATTTTAAAATTCAAGCAAAGGTGTGCTTCTTGATTCATGTCAGTAGAAGACAGTGCATGTCCGTAGAAGACAGTGCATGTCCGTAGAAGACAGTGCATGTCCCGGGCCGCATCGAAAGAAAACAAGACACACATGAAACACTATCAATCGGTGATAAGCAGAGAGCAAGCATAAAGATTATTTGATGAAATCTATCATCATCATTTATGCTGAACTATTTTTGTTACTCATGTAAAAGGTTGAACTGTTTCAAAGTATTTTCCTGCTATGCTGTAAATATTTCTTCCTTTGCGCACCTAATTGTGGGTGATCCCCAGAATCCCATTAACCTACAACAACCCTCTTCATATTTTTCTACTCCTCGTTTCATTAACTGCAGATAAGCCATACACACACAATTGTTGTGTGTTCACGTGACTCGTTGTTTATTATTGGTGACTACCACGGAATGCTGTACAGTAGTGGTGATTGGCAAATGTAATGACAGTTTGTGTATTCTCTTATCATTAGTTTTTTTTTTCAGGATTGGGTTTTGTCTCAATGTATAGATCAAGTCTATTTTCTGCATTCGGTCCGTTTTTTTTTTGTTGCATGTTTTGATTATTACCCCCCCCCCCCCCTCTTCCACATACTTTTTTCTGTCTACTGCAATAAGACTTGTGTGAATTATTAGGCAGTGTCCGTTTACAATTGGCCAGGTCATTTTCAAGTGAATCATTTCACTGTGCTTGCTACTAGGATATTGTATTATCTCCCTTTGAGTTTTTTTTTTCTCTACCTAGAGGCTCACCAGTGTGTTGGGTAACTGCGGCCGTTCACTAGATAATGTTCATGAAAACACACAAATAAACACTCAGATAAAATAATTCTGATCAAAACTGCAAGTGACGACTTTGCGGGCGATTAGCGCTCTACACAGGTGTCCAGATTCCTACTTTGGAAGCCCTAGACTTCCGAGAAATTTAGAGGCACAATGCAAAATAACCCTCACCACCAGATTTAATAGAACAAGATTATTATTCGAAGTGGTTTTACCCCATTTTGCCTATCCATAAGAACGACCCTGGACTATGTCTGTTAGTGGTTATGCACTATCTCTCTGTTAGTAGCTATGCACTATCTCTCTGTTAGTAGCTATGCACTATCTCTCTGTTAGTAGCTATGCACTATCTCTCTGTTAGTAGCTATGCACTATCTCTCTTTTAGTAGCTATGCTCCTCTAGTGTAAAAAAAAAAGTCTCTGTCGCCTGTCACTATCCTACAAGTTCACTTTATCCTTTCGGGTCTTATCACCTGAACATATTGATCAATTACACCCCCCCCCCTGCCCCTCGGGCCCGTGCAGTACCGCGTTCACTAATGGACGATGGAGGTGGTGTTTGGAGACAAGCTAATTAGTAACACTGAGTAAATATTGTTTTTTTTCTCTGAGCCAGGTTCAAGTCTCCACTTTCTGTTGGACACACTCGGGCCATGTTGTGTGTTTGTCTCACAACGTTTAGGATTGAAAGCAGATTCCGTTCAGTTTTTCACCATCGCCATCATATCGTAACCCCAATGCGTATCGTATATTTCATCTTTAATTAAATTTTTTTCTCACTAAGTCCATTTATAAAGACATTTTTCGGGAGAACTTCTTCCCCTCACTGCCCTCATTCTTCTCAGCAGAGTCGGATCTGTGTCGGTTTAGCCCCCCCCCCCCCCCACCCGGGTGCTTTAGAAAATATTTCCCCCTTAAAATTGGCTTACATTTGGAATAAATTTGGGCTTATTTTTGGGGCCCCACAAATGGCTGTGTCTGCTGATCAATACATCACCACTTCTAAGTATTTAAAAAATTCAACTTGTATATTCTTGCTCAAATGTGTTTGTCTTCTGAAGTAAAAGATGACTCTTTCAGCACAAAAAATTTGAATTCAATAGTTCGTTTGTGGCAGTGTATCGCGTAGTATCTTTGCTCGTTCGTGATCACCCAGTGGCTTGTTATTTTCAAGTGAATGTTTTCAGTGATCGATCTTAACCAGGGATCGATTGGGGTTTGTCTAGAGCATGACAAAATGTTATTTTAAAACGAAGACATGTCGTCTGTAACTCTGACCCATTCCTCTCTACTTCCGGTTTACTCATGTCTTGTTTATTTTGTCTCTTTTTTTTCTTTCTACAAAGACTTTTCAGATCAGTTTAGATAACTTTCCATTAGGGGGAAACGGGGAGTAATGGATCTGAGCTGCTTCGCTGGTACCGGCTTTTTTTTTTTTATTATAACCGTACTCGCTAATGAAATAGCTCCACTGCTGTCACGTGACTGTCTCGCTCACCCGCTGGACTGATCAGACTGCTCACTCTGATGTTGACGGCTTATTGGTGGACTTAATTACCCGGAAGGCGTAGGGCGGGGTGAGGGGGCTATCACGTGACACTCCAGCGTGACACCTGCTCGGCAGTGCCCAGGGATTGATCGCTGAGCGGGTTCCCCACTGGGTGTAGCGATGTTGGCCAGCCTGTCTGTGGATACACGCCGTGTTTACGCCGTGACATGAATATTTCCTCCCAGGAAGTGCCAGGCGTACATACGTATGTGACCTTCTTTATGTTGACCATCTTTCAGTTTGGATATAGCATTTTCATTTGAGTAGTAGTATTTAAGCACTACTGCTTGGGCTTGGTGAAACCGTTTAGGATTGTTATCGTTTGATACTTTAGACATGATGAATACGTTAAAGGTAGTTACGATTGATACTTTAGACTTGATGAAACCGTTTAGGGTTGTTATCGTTTGATACTTTTGACTTGATGAATACGTTAAAGGTTGTTATCGTTTGATACTTTTAACTTGATGAATACGTTAAAGGTTGTTATCGTTTGATACTTTAGTCTTGATGAATACGTTAAAGGTTGTTATCGTTTGATACTTTAGTCTTGATGAATACGTTAAAGGTTGTTATCGTTTGATACTTTAGTCTTGATGAATACGTTTTTTTATACTCATCTTCTAGTGTCTGGAAGTTAGGTTCTTTATTTCACCTGCATCTCGCTCTCTACGTGAGCCTATAAAGTATATTATGGTGGAAAGGGCGAGACAGGTGTATTCACGATGTGCTTACATTATTTGAACTAACTTTTAGTTGAAAACAATTTTTTAATGGTTACAGCTGTCCTGTACTACAGGAACTCTCGTACGTTATATATATATACAACGAACTCGCGGTTTGACTCATAGACAGAATGGTGTGTGGAAGTAATTATCGGTGAACGTTGACATGGTGGCCAACGTGGTGGTGCTGATTCATTCATTTCTGTAGGGGGAAAAAAAGTGAATTCATCAAATGACGCTACAGATGGTTTCAAATAATGGATCAAACATGTCGTGCGAGTAGAAGATGCTGGACACTGTGTTATGTTTTCAGTGTGTGCAAGAATTTATTATTAGTTGTACTCGGTTGGCTATAATTTACAAAGTGTCAGTCAGAATACACGTGAACATTTGTTTACATTGTTAAATGTTGAACTGCAGCCTAGTCATGCTACAATAAAAGTGTATGTCTATAAGAAAAATACAGTGCTGAATAAATAATTAGCTGCATTAAGGTAGGTGCATTTTACCCTAACCCTTTGAAATTAAATATCCACCTACGTTGGAATCAACCACACAATGCAATTAGTATTAGTGCATGACGCCATTCGAAAAAAAAAATTGCACACACATCGCCAAATACATCTTTCCAAGTAACTTAGTTTATTCATAGTTTCGCCCCTTAACCATCTACCGGAGATCTTTTTCAGTATTATTGCCCCCCCCCCCCCCCTTTTTCACTACAGATAGTGGCCCTCTTCTCTCTACAGATACTGGCCCTCTTTTCTCAACAGATACTGGCCCTCTTTTCTCAACAGATACTGGCCCTCTTTTCTCTACAGATACTGGCCCTCTTTTCTCTACAGATACTGGCCCTCTTTTCTCTACAGATACTGGCCCTCTTTTCTCTACAGATACTGGCCCTCTTTTCTCTACAGATCTCTGTACAGATATCTCGACCGCTTCAGTCCAATGTAAACATCTTTAGGTCTACATTAGTACTGCTGGACTGTATAATTCTGAAGATCGGTGTTTCCCAAACATCTGTGTGGTACCCCCCCCCCTTTTTTTATTTTCGCTATACTAAGTACCCCCCCACCCCCCCTATTAAAAAAAAAAACGAACAGTTGCCTAAGGTTGTTGTTTTTTTACGGTCAGTATTTCCCTGTATTTCATTGTTGTCGTTTTAGCCGAGTGTATTCTACCCCCTCCCCTCTCCAACCCGAGGTACGCGCACCACAATTTGAGAAACACTGTTGTAGATCATTGTCCTGGCACCGGTATCCCCATCGTTTGGTATGGATTGTTAACGATTACCGATTAACGTCTTCAACTTTCCGGAAATGAAGAGTATACAACGGTTCATGACGGACGAGGATCAAAAGAGTGTGAAATTAGAAGTTTAGAGGGAGGGGGGGGGGTGATTCGCGAATTGGTTTCCATTAAAATTAGCGATTTGTAATTTTAAAACGGATGATTGATCAGCACATCACATTCTTTTATTGAATACCCATGATATAGACATCACTGGATTATTTGATGATTGATCAGCACATCACATTCTTTTATTGAATACCCATGATATAGACATCACTGGATTATTTGATGATTGATCAACACATCACATTCTTTTTATTGAATACCCATGATATAGACATCACTGGATTATTTGATGATTGACCAACACATCACATTGTTTTATTGAATACCCATGATATAGACATCACTGGATTATTTGATGATTGATCAGCACATCACATTGTTTTATTGAATACCCATGATATAGACAGCACTGGATTATTTGATGATTGATCAACACATCACATTCTTTTATTGAATACCCATGGTATAGACATCACTGGATTATTTGATGATTGGTCAACACATCACATTCTTTTATTGAATACCCATGGTATAGACATCACTGGATTATTTGATGATTGATCAACACATCACATTCTTTTATTGAATACCCATGATATAGACATCACTGGATTATTTGATGATTGATCAACACATCACATTCTTTTATTGAATACCCATGATATAGACATCACTGGATTATTTGATGATTGATCAACACATCACATTCTTTTATTGAATACCCGTGATATAGACAGCACTGGATTATTTGATGATTGACCAACACATCACATTCTTTTATTGAATACCCATGATATAGACATCACTGGATTATTTGATGATTGACCAACACATCACATTCTTTTATTGAATACCCATGATATAAACACCACTGGATTATTTGATGATTGACCAACATATCACATTTTTTAATTGAATACCCATGATATAGACATCACTGGATTATTTGATGATTGACCAACACATTAAAATTTTTTTTTTGAATACCCTTGATATAGACATCACTGGATTATTTGATGATTGACCAACACATCACAGTTTTTTTTATTGAATACCCATGATATAAACACCACTGGATTATTTGATGATTGACCAACATATCACATTTTTTAATTGAATACCCATGATATAGACATCACTGGATTATTTGTGTGTGTGTGTAATTGAAGAATTTTTTTTTTTTGTATTATTAGCGCGTACCCATTTGAAGCTGGGTGAACAGAATGTAGTCCCCCTAGAAGAAGGCCGGGGTTTACGGTTCGCTCGAACCGGTGACCTTCAACAGTCGTGTGTTCACATTTTGTGGTTATTTCTGTAGTTGTGATGGTCTATCAATACAGATACACCTATTGTCAAGTCCCAGTTGTGATGGTCTATCAATACAGATACACACATTGTCAAGTCCCAGTTGTGATGGTCTATCAATACAGATACACCTATTGAGTCCTATTGTCAAGTCCCAGTTGTGTTGGTCTATCAATACAGATACACACATTGTCAAGTCCCAGTTGTGTTGAACCTACCACGTTTACACCTTTATTATCTCTTCTTATGATTGTCAGGAATATAAACATAAAAAAATGATGACCTCTTGATTTGTGTTAATGCCTCTTGAGCTTCTACCCGTCACTAACATCATTTCAATCAAGTCAAGCTTATCTTATGTGTGAAGATCGATCAATGCCCCCCTCCCCCCGTACAAGTACTTTTTCGAATGTCTTCTCAATCAATTTGAAGAGCCGACCTATTGTACATTATACACACTATTATACACGTTGGGGGGAGGGGGGAGTTGTATGTACAAGTAGGGCGTGACCTTATTCAACAATGGTCTCGTGTGGTGCCTAGCATTCCGTACCCCGCTGGTGTAATTAATTACATGATCTCGTCGTGTATATTTAGTTAAACACATTCGTAGATCACCATACCAGGGAGATAAGACTGTCATCACACCGGCTAGCTATCATAGGCTGGAAGTGAGATTCTATCATTGCGTCCACATGATTTGTCTGGACCTCTGACTTCACCTGCTAGCTAATCATAGACTGGAAGTGTGATTCTATCATTGCGTCCACATGATTTGTCTGGACCTCTGACTTCATCTGCTAGCTAATCATAGACTGGAAGTGTGATTCTATCATTGCGTCCACATGATTTGTCTGGACCTCTGACTTCATCTGCTAGCTAATCGTAGACTGGAAGTGTGATTCTATCATTGCGTCCACATGATTTGTCTGGACCTCTGACTTCACCTGCTAGCTAATCATAGACTGGAAGTGTGATTCTATCATTGCGTCCACATGATTTGTCTGGATCTCTGACTTCACCTGCTAGCTAATCATAGACTGGAAGTGTGATTCTATCATTGCGTCCACATGATTTGTCTGGACCTCTGACTTCATCTGCTAGCTAATCATAGACTGGAAGTGTGATTCTATCATTGCGTCCACAGGATTTGTCTGGACCTCTGACTTCATCTGCTAGCTATCATAGGCTGGAAGTGTGATTCTATCATTGTGTCCACATGATTTGTCTGGACCTCTGACTTCATCTGCTAGCTAATCATAGACTGGAAGTGTGATTCTATCATTGCGTCCACATGATTTGTCTGGACCTCTGACTTCACCTGCTAGCTAATCATAGACTGGAAGTGTGATTCTATCATTGCGTCCACATGATTTGTCTGGACCTCTGACTTCATCTGCTAGCTAATCATAGACTGGAAGTGTGATTCTATCATTGCGTCCACATGATTTGTCTGGACCTCTGACTTCACCTGCTAGCTAATCATAGACTGGAAGTGTGATTCTATCATTGCGTCCACATGATTTGTCTGGATCTCTGACTTCACCTGCTAGCTAATCATAGACTGGAAGTGTGATTCTATCATTGCGTCCACATGATTTGTCTGGACCTCTGACTTCATCTGCTAGCTAATCATAGACTGGAAGTGTGATTCTATCATTGCGTCCACAGGATTTGTCTGGACCTCTGACTTCATCTGCTAGCTATCATAGGTTGGAAGTGTGATTCTATCATTGCGTCCACATGATTTGTCTGGACCTCTGACTTCATCTGCTAGCTAATCATAGACTGGAAGTGTGATTCTATCATTGCGTCCACATGATTTGTCTGGACCTCTGACTTCACCTGCTAGCTAATCATAGACTGGAAGTGTGATTCTATCATTGCGTCCACATGATTTGTCTGGACCTCTGACTTCATCTGCTAGCTAATCATAGACTGGAAGTGTGATTCTATCATTGCGTCCACATGATTTGTCTGGACCTCTGACTTCATCTGCTAGCTAATCATAGACTGGAAGTGTGATTCTATCATTGCGTCCACATGATTTGTCTGGACCTCTGACTTCATCTGCTAGCTATCATAGGCTGGAAGAGTGATTCTATCATTGCGTCCACATGATTTGTCTGGACCTCTGACTTCACCTGCTAGTTATCATAGACTGGAAGTGTAATTCTATCATTGTATCCACGCGATTGTCTAGAATTAGCAGGTAATGTGAGTTCGTGTTTTCGTTTGTTTGTTGTATCTTCTATACATCCAGCACGTGATATAATTTCATTGTTGTTGCCGCAGTACTAAATTTATTTTTTTGCTGGAGTGACCGGTCTCTTAGATCAGATATAAACTACTTATGGGAGGTTCTTTTAGTACCCATCTTTCATTCTTATTGTAGCCGAGAGTTCAATGACAATGGAGGCACTACGGGAGACTTACAAGAACTTAACCACCGCCCTTTAAAAAAAATCCGGTAGTTATCACTGATTGAACCCTTCCTCCACAGTCGTTCATTAGCTCACATCATAAGTGGGGCATCAGATATTGGTAGAGTATTGTAGATCATTACCTCACATTATAAGTGGGGCATCAGATATTGGTAGAGTATTGTAGGTCATTAGCTCACATCATAAGTGGGGCATCAGATATTGGTAGAGTATTGTAGGTCATTAGCTCACATCATAAGTGGGGCATCAGATATTGATAGAGTATTGTAGGTCATTAGCTCACATCATAGGTGGGGCATCAGATATTGATAGAGTATTGTAGGTCATTAGCTCACATCTCAGTTTTCTAACTTCTGGTTTATTCTAACCACACGTTGCATCTCAATGCTGTCATTCCCTATACATTTACATTCAACTGGGTATTTGAATGTATATCGATTGATGTGTATTTTTAAAGTCTCAATTATTTTTTTATATTCATTCATTACGTTGAAATGGATTCCAGCCGGATTCTGTTTATTGTTATCATTTGTATACCCCGCAGAAAACCTGTGACACGGAACGTTACCCCCATGTGGTGCCTGGATTACTAAATGTTCTATTGCGACCTATTGTCGGTTTGACACAAATTAGTTTTACAATCTAGAATAGATCGACCTATGTACCCATGTGCATTCGAAAAGAAAAGAACTAATTGTCTGTTAACTTTTATATTTCATTTTTGAGATAGACTAGTATGTCTTAAAACGCTCCTTGCGTGAGTATATTTATACATATGTACAGAAAGAACACATAGGGTCCTTACAGTTCTTGTATACATAATTCGGATAGAAAAATTTCCTGTATTAGAGCATTTGGCATTTTTATACAAATAATCTTTGTGTCCGTGTATCAATCCAATCAAACTAAATGTCCTTATGTGTCCGTGTATCAATCCAGTCAAACCAAATGTTGTGTGTCCGTGTATCAATTCAGTCAATCCAAATGTCGTTGTGTGTCCGTGTATCAATTCCAGTCAAACCAAATGTTGTGTGTCCGTGTATCAATTCAGTCAAACCAAATGTCGTTGTGTGTCTGTGTATCAATCCCGTCAAACCAAATGTCCTTATGTGTCCGTGTATAAATCCCGTCAAACCAAATGTCTTTTTTTGTCCGTGTATCAATCCAGTCAAACTAAATGTCGTTGAGTGTCCGTGTATCAATCCAGTCAAACTAAATGTCGTCGTGTGTCCGTGTATCAATCCAGTCAAACTAAATGTCGTTGAGTGTCCGTGTATCAATCCAATCAAACTAAATGTCGTTGTGTGTCCGTGTATCAATCCAGTCAAACCAAATGTTGTGTGTCCGTGTATCAATCCAGTCAAACCAAATGCCGTTATGTGTCTGTGTATAAATCCCGTCAAACCAAATGCCCTTATGTGTCCGTGTATCAATCCAGTCAAACTAAATGTCGTTATGAGACATTAAAAGACACGATTGACAAATGTCTGTCATTATACAACAGCGGACTAGTCATTTCTCTGCGTGAGTCAATGCAGTTAATATTTTTTCTACTCGCGGATTCCTTCGTTGTTTAGAGTAAAAAAACAGTACAAGCATAAAAATCGTCATTGCCGTTGTTTTCCTGTCTCACACAAACAACGCAGTCCGTTACACAGCAGACACACGCACCGTTCTTTGTTATCTCTCTTTTAGATTTATTTGTTCAACTTTTCTGTCATGTACGAAAACAAATGGTAACCGGAACTGCCGAACTAAAATTTTATATTGAGTAAATAATATTAAAAAAAAAACATGTTTTCAACGCCTTTGTGTGTAGCTTCATCCTGTATCGGCCTGTTCTGCTCATTGAAGATGACCGATTTGTTATTGTATTAGTGAGCTTGGGAAATACGATTGGCGTGGTGCAGGATTGGGGTTCATATATCATCTACGGCAGATATGTATGGCCTCAATTATGGTGGCCGTTCCAGCATTGGCCATGTTAGGGTTCATATATCATCTGTGGCAGACATGCATGGACTCAATTATGGTGGCCGTTCCAGCATTGGCCATATTAGGGTTCATATATCATCTACGCCAGCTATGTATGACCTCAATGAGGATGACCGTTGCAGCATCGGTTATGACGAAGTCCAAAGGGGCAGTTTGGAGCATTCCCATCAGTGGTAACCTGTTCGATATAAGATTCTTCTAGGACAGACAACGTCTTCATTGCTTACCGAGTGTTGCTGCAACACACAATAACATTCAGTGGTAAATGTAGAATAGAATTCATGGGTGCTGTTTTACGAAAGCTGTCATTGTACATGCATTTGAATATCATCAGCAGGAATATAAATATGTATATATGAACAAAAATAACTCACCCCCCCCCACTGATAATTTAATAACACCGCTCTGGTGGTTTCTTATCGTGCAGACCAACGGGCCAGTGAGATGCCACTTTGCTATGTATTGTTTGAGGACACATTATATATGTTATGCAGGTCAGTGTATGGTTCAACGTGACATAGTTGATCTCTGCATGTGTCGGTGAAAATATAAATGGGTGGAGGGGGGGGAGTGGGCTGCAAGAATGCGGATTCCACGTTTTTTGCACTGCAGGTAATTCTTTGAAGATCTTAAGGGTCGGCACTTGTTACTATCGGGCACGTTTCCGTGTATTGATTGAATGCCTGTGGTTTGTAATGAAGAGTGAGCCTTGGATACTTCATGAGTGTCGTATTGTATCGATGAACTTGTGCATGTTGTGTACTTCCTGTGTGTCGCACTGTATTCATGAACTTGTGCATGTTGTGTACTTCCTGTGTGTCGCACTGTATTCATGAACTTGTGCATGTTGTGTACTAGGGTGGTGTGAAAAAATAAAGTTTAGAATTTCTGAATGTAATAGTGCTAAAAAGTTGTCTTAAGTGTTAGTTAACAACTCTGCAAAATTTCAGAATTTTTTGCTTATTTTGAGTGGTGCCACAATCATGTTGAAAATTTGGACTTCCGTTATAAGCGAAACGGTATTTACAATATTCGTTTACCCTCTATTTTCAAGTGTTTTAATTACTTTGGCGAATAAACGTACATTGTATTTTCTACACAGAGTAAGTATCTATTTATTTTTTAGTATCTACTGCTTAAATCAGCATATTTTAGTAACTTAGCTCCCGGTGGAGTTCATTATCTGCCGTTCGCATTTAATCTAGTCCAGATATTATGGCGCAGTTGTTGTACATTATACTGGCACTGGAAATATTATCGCTTTATGAGTATACATAATTGAATAATATACCAAATATGTTAAACATTTTTTTATGGCTCACTCATTTTATATGGTTATATAAAATCCTTCCTTAATGCTTTCTCAGATAATCACCGGGATAAAAATGTCATCTAATGTTGACACCAGAGCTGCCAATAAATGCCCTGTTTTTGGTCATTCCTGTGAATTGGTTACAAATGTTTTGCCAACCTATATGGACATGATGAAGTATTACAGTCACATCAGACAAAAATTAAGTTCTGATCAAGCCAAAGAGCCCACAGTGAGTGAAATAGCTGAAATCGTTGCAACAGACATTGAAGCTGTATGGCATAAAGCTTCCATTCCGGTTGTTTCACACACTAGAATTCTCAAACTGATCAGAAATTCACATGATGAACTCAGAAAACTCATGAAGCCATTTAAAGGAAGGAGAGCAGATAACAAGTATTTGCTGAAGTTGCAAGAATATGCTGACAAAAGTAAACAGAAACTCTTTGACGTTGCAATTTGCAAATGTGTTCCTGGAAACTGTGGTTGTGCAAAGCAAAACAAAGTGCCACCTCAGGAACAACACTTATTGCAGGACCAGAGAACATTGAGGATCATGTTTATTGGTAGTGTTGATCGAGTTTCCTCAGCTAAACTAAAAAAGACCTATGATCGCAAGTTGAAGGAGGACTCAAGAGCCAAAAAAGCACCCAAACTCGATTTGAATGACCAATGCCTGGAGTTATAGATTTGAACAATGATGATTCATCAGATGCCGAAATTGGCCTCAATGAAGATTTATTTCAGACTGAAGCCGAAAGCAATACCATGATTACAGATACTGAGACACCTACTTCATCCAAACCGAGCTCTAGCCAGATGAGAAGAAAACTACCAAAGTTAGCAAAAATATGTGATCGATTTGCAGTATCAGACAGGGTTGGTGCAGCAGTTGCGACAGCAGCACTAGAAGACTTTGGTATAGTTTCACAAACTGAGGCTGCCAATGTAATTGATCGCTATAAACTGAGACGAGAGCGAAAGATGGCCAGAGATCAATTAGTAGACTCTACTGATGCAATTCAAACTCTCTATTTTGACGGCCGCAAGGATAAAACAATTAAACTAGAGAAGAAAGGAAGCCGTTGGTATCGAAATGTAGTAAATGAGGAACACATCACAATACTGAATGAACCTGGAGGAAAATTCATCACACATTTAGCACCTAAATCATCATCAGCTCGAGATATTGCTGACTGCATATATACATATTTTGACAGCAATGGGCACAACATAACCAACATTTTAGGGATTGGATGTGATGGTACTGCAACAAATACAGGACCTGCTGGAGGTATCATAAGACTTTTGGAGATCAAACTGGGTAGACCATTACAGTGGTTGCCATGCTTGTTGCATGCAAATGAGCTGCCTTTGCGCCATTTAATCAAACATCCTGATGGTAAAACAACTGGGCCACAAGGATTTTCGGGTCCAATAGGTTCTGCCCTGCTAAATTGCGAGCTCCAGCCAGTGTGCAACTTTGTTGCAATTAGCAGTAGCATTCCTGATGTGTCACTTTCAAAACTAAGTACAGAGCAGAGGTATTTACATGAAATGTGCTTAAGTGTGATGACCGGTTGCTGTTCAGAAGAACTTTCTAGAAGAAACCCTGGCAAAATGGCTCATTCACAGTGGTTGACAACGGCCAATCGCATTCTTCGATTGTATATTTCACAACAAAATCCAACTCAAAGCTTACAGATGTTGGCAACTTACATTATGCAGGTGTATGCTCCTGTGTGGTTTGCAATCAAAAGCAAACCCAGCTGTGTAGATGGTACTAAACACATTTGGTTGACAATTCACTTGTCTTGTTCACTGCCAACAGAAGTTAAGAACATCATTGATCCTGTTATCCAAAGAAATGCCTATTTTGCTCATCCAGAGAATCTATTGATAGCAATGGTCACTGATGATCGAGATTACATTAAACAACTTGGACTGCGCAGAATTCTAAAGGCTCGTCAGGAACAGAAAACTGGCATCAGAAAATTTTGTATTCCAAGACTGAACTTTGATTCAACAGACTATGTTGACCTGATAAATTGGCAGGAAGCTGAAGTAACTGCACCACCATTGTTGGCCAATATTCCAATGTCTGAAATAACTAGCAGAATACATGATCAACACAATATTATGTTGCCAATTATCCAGGTACCCTGTCACACTCAAGCCGTAGAAAGACATGTGAAACTCGTTACAGAAACATCACAGTCGGTATGCGGAGAAAGGGCCCGAAATGGCTTCATAAAGAACAGGATTTTGTCCAGGCAGCAAATGACAGCATTCAACCAGAAGACTGATTATTGTTTTGATTAAGTTATTAATTGGACAAAATGGATGTTTGGACATTACAGTTTGTTGTTAGCCGATTTTCAGTAAATTATTCGAGATTTAAGGGATTTCATCAATATTTCATGTCATTGGGGCAGTTGAAAAAATAATAATTTAGAGGTGAAACTTTGGCTACAAAATCATCTTCTATAGTGACAACTTTTCCAAACTATTACATATTTAAATTCAAAAACATTTTTTTTTTACCTCTACATTCACACCACCCTATTGTGTACTTCCTCTGGAGCCTCAACAAATCTCACTCCCTAGTTACGGTCATGATTTACACACGTGGAAGTCGTTATCTTGGGCTTTCTAATATAGATATAAAAAAACAACTAAACATCAAACGGCAAAACATGACAAATAATTGTGCTTTGGGCGTCTACCGCCTGTTTGACTCATTGTTTATACTGGGTCAACATATTTCATGTGCATAGACAGGGAACCATTTTTTAAACAGCATTTGGGGAGGGTGTGTGTGTGACAATTATAGAATTTTCTTTATCAGCGTTCAGCAAATTAATGTAAAATACCACAGTCGGGTTAAAAATAAAAACTCTTTCGAGATAACACAACGACATGTATCTGTCTGTCAATCCGTCTCTATTTAATGGAGGAAGACGGTCACGGGAATAACATGTTGTAAATTCTCCCTGTGCGCTCTTCCATAGATCATAGGCCTGATCCTGGACATGACAAGTGTTCATGGGATACTTCATTGAGCAATGGATTATTGTTTTGATAATAAACAGTTGCCTTGATGGACGCTTGTGTTTCTAGTCTGGTAATGATTGTCTTGTTGATATTGTCCTATCGATTATGTCTGATATGCTTGTGTCCAACATCGAGACCGTTCTTTGTGCCTTAAATGTAGAACGTTCTTATCTCCCTTGCCCCTTACAGTGTTGTTGATCGTATCAAGAATGGTATTTGCCTAATCCAGCATTTGTTGGAGGTTGGGGGGGGGGATGTAAATTGGTTAATTGGACCACATGATGGATAAATTGTCGGTCGTGGTATCACGTGATTCGAAGCATTGATTCTACTTACTTACATATGACTATTTAGTTGTCGTACTCTTGTGTATCGATACTGGTAGGAACTTTCATGTATCTGGAATTTGTGTTCTTGTGTATCGATACTGGTAGTACGAATCGAGTCCATCCTGTGCTATTTTTATTTACCCGATTTCAATTTTTGGTCACATTTTACTGATGTATCAATATGTATATATACTGCCTCGTGTGCCATCTCCGGTGAGTTTTATGGTAGAGGTTGAGTTGACAGATTATAATTAAATGTTGTACGATTGGGATCAATCCATTGTTATGTTATTCTAATCGTTGGGTGTTCTTAAGTCTAAAAAGTAGCGAATGTAAAAAAAAATATTTCTTTCGTTAAACTTAGCTAATTTATGCAACATTTTATAGTACTTTTATCCGAAAATATCTATTTCTCTCTCTCTCTCCCCCGCCCCCTTCTCCACATTCCCATCTTTTTTTTCACAGCGCCATTTAGATGCCGTGCAACGCAACCATTCAAAGAAGTAAAAAAAAGGTTCATAAAAAAAAATGTAATCACAATAATGACAGTCCCGTGTTGGACTAGTAAACAACTGAAACTTTGACTTGAAAGTGGACGGGCCCTGTGTGGACTGTCATAGTCGCCAACCCCCCCCCCCCCCCCCCCCCCAAAGGCCGAGACTTACTCTGAATTTAAAACTTGTATTGTTTCTACGTTGTTGCGTTGTTGAATACTTTATATCAATGGTTCTCAAACTTGGTACGATTCACGAGGAACTGTATCAACAGTTTTAGTTTCGCGACCAACATGAAAAGCAGTTTTTATTTTTATTTTTTGCCATCTTCCTGCAAAGATCAACTGCGAGAAAAGGAGAATAAAAGCGCCAAAAATTACGTATATATACCCTTTACTTTGTATATTTAATAAAAATACAGTTTACCAACATAAGAGAGAGAGAGAGAGAAATATGGTTTTAATAACGATTTCCTTAAGCTTTAATTCAACATTTTTTTCCAAATTTGCTGCGACCCAGCTGAAATTCATCCGTGGCCTTAAACAATTTGCTGTACTTCATTACATAACCAAATCACACAGTTACATCCAGATGTTGTTGGCAACAAATTTGATACATTTGAGGCTATTTAAAAGGAATTTTTTTTTAAGCAACTCATTGTTGAAATAGAACATAGACATAATGATGTGTTTTTTTAAATCAACACATTGTTGAAATAGAACATAGACATAATGATGTGTTTTTTTAAAGCAACACATTGTTGAAATAGAACATAGACATAATGATGTTTTTTTTAAATCAACACATTGTTGAAATAGAACATAGACATAATGATGTTTTTTTAAATCAACACATTGTTGAAATAGAACATAGACATAATGATGTTTTTTTAAATCAACACATTGTTGAAATAGAACATAGACATAATGATGTTTTTTTTAAATCAACACATTGTTGAAATAGAACATAGACATAATGATGTATTTTTTTAAAGCAACACATTGTTGAAATAGAACATAGACATAATGATGTTTTTTTTTAAAGCAACACCTTGTTGAAATAGAACATAGACATAATGATGTTTTTTTTTAAAGCAATACCTTGTTGAAATAGAACATAGACATTTCCCTCGCTGGTAAATTTAATTTCAATCACTTTTTTTTAAAGCTAGACCGAACCTATTAAGGACAGCGCCATTGTGACGAGGTCATCACCCGTTAATATCTGTGATTGAACTAAACATTTGAACTGGCAAGAAACCTGAGCTGTCAGTTGCCTTGATAAGGCGAGTGTGTTATAACATAGATGGGTTCTTAGAATAACATGTCAGTAATTGTATTTCAGGATTTTAACCTGGTGAATGATTTTAGTATTTAAAAAAAATATTTCATATAACTCGAGTGACACCGATGCTACATTACAGGGTGGCTCTTTTCGGGATGTGAGCCCTGCAGGCGTGTTGCAGGTCATGAGTTCGGGCCCCATAGAGACCAGTCAATTATGTACTCATTACTGTCTCCATTGTAACATCAACAGTGCCGGTAAGGCAGGGTTACACTATGTTGATAATATCCCCAGTTGCGGCTATGGCGGGGGTTGTCACTCATAACGCCCCGAGAGCCGCACTTCGAGTTTTTACAAGGTAAAAAAAAAACAACCTTGAAGAGCCGCGCCATTGTCTTTTTAGCGACATTCAGTAAACAAAAGTAACTTAAATGATAGATAAAAAAAAAATAATTGGCTCATCGAAGAGCTCCATGTGACTCAGAGAGAGGCGCATTCGCCCCCCTCCCACCACCCGGGGTGTTATGGGATGCAGAGATATCTGGCACATCATAAGCCCAATCCCATTCTTGTTTCGTCTGTATATATATATATATATATATATATATATATATATATATATATACTAGCTACGCTGGTTGCTACCTGCGATATAAAAGAAATCTACAACAAATAACAAAAAAACCAAGCGAGTTAACTAATACAATGATTAGTCGACTCCTTATAATTGAGTTGTATCCCTTTGACCATCTGTACTGCGAGGGATACACACGGTCTACCGCCTAGGTTAGACGATTATGCATTAGATGCATCAACCTACAGGTCGTTTTACTTCTGACGTAGTTCACACCAGTTTGATTGAAGGTTTGCACAGCGCCCCCGCCCCGCTCCGCTTGACAATAGTATACCCCACCCCTTTATTTTCATAGACAACCGCCATTATTTTTTTTTACATTTCCAGGTCTTTGTTCTTTGGGAAACAACCGTAGCCTTCATTGACACGTGTTAAGTAAGTAAAATAATGTTACACCTGCTCTGCATTTTTCGCACATCGCAGGTTAATGCAAACTTTGTTATAAAATGTATTTCAACTGAATCGATGAGAAGTTATGACTGTGTCTGAGGTAGTTATGACTGTGCCTGAGGTAGTTATGACTGTGCCTGAGGTAGTTCTGACTGTGCCTGAGGTAGTTATGACTGTGCCTGAGGTAGTTATGACTGTGCCTGAGGCAGTTATGACTCTGCCTGAGGCATTATGACTGTGTCTGAGGTAATTATGACTGTGCATGAGGTAGTTTGTCTGAATCCATTGAGACAAGACTTTTGTCAAGAGTTGCAGATCTATTAGGACTAGGCTGGTTTGTCTTTTTTAAGCGCATGAAACGTGAATCTGCAAATTTTATGATGCGCGCAGCCCGACTAAGAATATCATACCTTCTCTACTGAATTATGCTTTGTTGTTTGTAATATGAACCAGGCCGGCCTCAGGTAGAAACAATGTCTACATAATCAATGCTATCAGCGATCAGGTCTTATTGATCCATTTACCTGAACACTGTAATGTGTGAAAGGGGAACACATTAGTGGCCGGTTTGTTGTTTTTTTTCCTGAAACTTGTTAGCATTTTAATCACCAGGACTTGAATGGTCTCTCGTTTGGATTAATGAAAATTGAAACACGGAATAATGCGTTGATACATTAGTTTCACCTCCGTCTTGTGTTGTTTTTTTTTTAATCACAGTTGGTGTGATCATGCCAGCCTGGTAGGAAGACGAATGGTTTGTGTTTTTGTTCAAATGTGTGGACATGGCGAGAGATGTGTGTAACGCTGTGTGTGTGCGCGCGCGTTGTCTGTTTGTGTGTGCGTGCATTGTGTTTGTATGACTGTAGGAGCCGTTACTATTGCAAGGGCGTTTGTATTATGGTATTGTCAGCCCAGTACCCATGGGGCGTTGAATATAGTTTGACTGTTTCATAAACCCTTCAAGGTGTCTCTACCAATCTTTTTTTATGTTCGGTCTGTTGATATGTGTGTGTGTGTGTTAAGATGCATTTGACCACGTGACAATGGATTCCGACAGGTTGTTAGTGCACTAACAGCTAAAACATTGTTAGAAATTAATTTCAATAGTTCTATCCAGCTATCCTTGCACTTGGACATAATTATAGGAATGTTAGTTCGCCCTGGTTACAGATACAATCTTCACACACACAAAACAACAAAACGTATCAGAGGTAAAGAGATGAAAGTTGACTGTGACGTAGATCATATACATATTTGTTGTGTGTGTGTGTGTCTGTGTGTGTGTGTGTATAGTTGTTCTAATGGACAGGTCAGCTGATAGACTGCTCTCACATTCGATTGGACCCATTCAAGAGTTCATCCACTCGTTTTCATTTACCCCATAACAAGTTTTGTCTTGGGGGGGGGGGGTAGGGTTACTGCATTAAATAGATTAATGTTGATAGTATCTACATTTTTCGATTGTCCATTCTTCACGTGGTGGCAATCCATTTTTTGTTTGTTTAGGACGATAATCTACTTCTAGTGTACTCTGCATTATAGTCTTACAACGTGTAAAATGGCGCGAAACATGATGGAACTGTGCCAGCTTTCACCATGAGTACTTGAGGGCCTAGAAGAATTAATTCCCTGCCAATCTTATGTTAGGTGGGCCCGCATAAGATACATTTTCCAAGAGCCGCCGGACATTCCTAGGACCCCCCCCCCCCTTTATGTATAAAAACGGCCCTTGGTTCCGTCTATCTCCCTAACACACCCACACTACTTTGATTACTGTTGACCTATGTGCGAGCTGAGTGGCTATGAAAGATAAAGTTATTAAAGGCTGAACACCCCCCCACAACCCCATACCACTCACCCCCGCCCTCTCCTTTTATAATTATAATTCACCCTAAAAGTTTCTTTTATGTTCGGGTCCTTTCTAATAAACCCGTGCTGGCGCCAAGAGTCACCGACCGATCAGTGGGGGGAAAAAAATGTTTTTTTTTCCAGCGTTCACCTAGAAATCGATAAAATCATTCGAGTTTTATCAATCAATATCGGATATTGGGCATGGGAACCTCTCACTTGTCATCATTAATCTCTCGGTTCGACGTACCGCGGGGCGTGTCTGTGGGGCGATGTGTCTGTGTCTGCGTGTAGTAGCGGAATTATGTCTGTATGTGTGTGTGTGTGTACACCATACTTCCTATAATGTACTGGTACTTCAATTGCATGTTTGCTGGACTACTTAGGCCTGGCCGTGTGAATAGGTTTTATTTGGGCTATTTTAATATTTGATGATTTCTTTTATCTGTCATATCTTTGTGTGTTTTTTTTTCATATTCTTCTTCCTTTGGCTCTACAGCCCATTTAGGGCCCTGGCCTGCCATATTACTCTTATCAACTTTTTTTCCCGATCCATGGTCTTCTTCCTCCACATTCTCGCTCCTGTGGATTTAAGGTCTTTCTCCACTTCCTCTAACCATCTGCGTCTTTGTCATGTCTTTGTGTTTTTCATATTTTTTAAAATGTGTGTGCTTCATGATCAGTCTTTAGTTTTGTTTCCTTTGTCGAAACTGGTGGAAGGGTGTTCTGAATAGGAGAAAAAAAAAGAATACGTCATCGTTTGAACCCGCAGCGGTTTTATTGTTGTGTAATGCTGTCGTTTGTCGTGAGACAAGATCATCGCGAAGTAAGGACATGCTGTCACTTGTTGTGAGACAAGATCATCGTGATGTAAGGACATGCTGTCACTTGTCGTGAGACAAGATCATCGTGATGTAAGGACATGCTGTCACTTGTCGTGAGACAAGATCATCGTGATGTAAGGACATGCTGTCACTTGTCGTGAGACAAGATCATCGTGATGTAAGGACATGCTGTCACTTGTCGTGAGACAAGATCATCGTGATGTAAGGACATGCTGTCACTTGTCGTGAGACAAGATCATCGTGATGTAAGGACATGCTGTCACTTGTCGTGAGACAAGATCATCGTTGAATGCTTGAGAATTGAACGCTTATGTTCCAGTTATATTTTGCTTACCTTTTCTGCTACCTTTTCGATACAATACATACATTACATATATGGCGCTATGTTCAGGGGAAAAACCGTTTTCATTAGAAGTTTGCGGCTATCTTTAAGGAAATCGTTTTACTATTCCTGGTTAGGCAATGAACGTTCGCGTTTGATCAAAACTGTACACTGAATGGACTGTCTATTGCCACTTGACTACCTTTACACGTCTAGAATGAGAAAAAAACAAACAAACAACTAATTACCGTAACTGCCGGTATGTCCGCTGTTTATGGACTCGATCGATATTTCTCTTCTATTATCTTTCATGTATTATGATGGCGTCCATCAAAAGAATATGAAATGAAAGCACGTGGAGAAGCTGAGCGAACTTCATGAAATATTTCTGTGAATGTCAGTCATTTCCAGACGCACGGGCCACCGCCCACTTTCCGGTTCCCTGACATTACAAAGGAAACAACTCATTTAGTCTCATTTGAATATGAGGCTGTTGGATGACGCCTCAGGCTGTCAGAGGCCGCCAGTAATTATTTTTATACTAGCTGTACCATGGAAATCTTGATATATCTAGATATCCATGGCTGTACCATGTAAAACCTTTGCATAGAGTTATATCCCCTTAGGCTTGATCAGTAGGCTAGGCTATTTTTTTTTTTTGGTTTCGGGCAGATCCGATTATTTCATGATTGTATTTTAAACTGGAATACTGTTGTATTAACTCTTTACTTTCGATTTGACGCAGAACCCACACCGCTATTATTATTATTTTTACATTATAAGTTGTATGATTTATACACAGATCTGCGACCCTTTTCAGATTTTTTTTGTTCTGGCTTGAGCATCTTTTCCAATGAACCGTTCACTGACCAGCCCCCCTGTTTGTTTTAGATCCTGCAATAGAGCGCACAGTTACACAGCGGCTTATGGATTAGTTTTATTTATATAATTGATCATTAGATACCGTTTGAAAATATTTGCAGAGGATTTATTGAGACTGTTTCAGTGATATCAGTTTTATATGTCACTGAATCAGACACGGGATACGGGATTGACTTAAGATGATACAGGCGTCATTGAATCATTGGTGATGCCGTACTGTTCTTGAGTAACTGAACACATTTCTGTATGCAAATATCACAATGATCATTGTCTAATTTATGTTTGGTTTTTGTGTGTATTGACTGCGTTTAACGATCTTGGTTAAACACCCATGTTGTTTAGTTCTTGGTTATGAAGTTTCCCATCGGCCCGTGTATGTTGTCTTAAGTTGAAGGGAGTTGTCGTGCCACTCAGCAACTCACCGTCGGACGTCGGTGGTTTGTCTTGAGGGTTGCCTTGGTGTATACCTCACTGATGTTGCAGGCTTATTTAGATTTGTAAACCGGTTCGTGTAAATAACAACTAAACATGTTATTTTACATGTAAACATAGGATGGCTCATCTCTGGATTCTTATATATATATATATATATATATATATATATATATATATATATATATATATATATAATTTATATATATATATATATATATATATATATATATCTTCTCTCTCTCTGGCATGCAAAATATATCTCCCTCTCCCTGTATAAGAATTGGTGAGGGAATGCCCACCTGCTACCTGTCTCAATGTCCCTCAACCAACTGCCGTTTTCTGACAGTTGAACATAGGAAGTAAACTTAATACTGCATCGACCCGTCTCGTACATTCACCCCCCCCCCCCCCAATCCCTCATTGTCTTCTCCCACCATTATCCACCCCTAACCCCGTCCATGGGCTGTACACACTGGTCACCCGTTGACCACATTATGCTATGGTACAGTCCGAGCCGGTCAGTACAGGTGGAAGTGGGTATGGATATGTGAGACAAGTCCTGGTGGCTGTGACGTGCGTGTGTGTGCGCTTCATGAACACATTTGTGTGTGTGTGTAGCTGTCAGTTCTAGACTTGGTTGAATAGTCGCCTAACTCCCCTCTTCCCTGTCTCTCAGGTCCTGATATGGTTCATTGGTTGTCAGGATATCTTAGAAACACTGTTTCCTCACGTGGTTAAAGTCAATGTATCATTTCCTTACATGTATCCACCCCCGCCCCGGTAACCTTTTAACTAATTCTATTTTCGCCAAATGTTCTATTCTTTTTTTTTTTCAAGTTTTTCTTCTGATTGGTAATTTGACATAGTGTTATTGTACAACATTGTTATTGTCAAACTTGTACAAGATTGTTATTGAAAATGTTGACCTACGAGGTTCAAATGACAGCGGGCGGTCACACATCAAACGGCTTTTTTTTTTTTTCTGTCTTGAATGTTTGTCCCATTGGTCCGCACGGTGTTGTTCTTCGATCGATAGTCACAGTTGAATGAGGCTGTGTTATTGTTGTGTAATATTTTAACCGATTGCGCTCGCCGTTGTTGTGCTCTGCATATGAATGAATGTGTATGAATGAGTAAGTCAATAATACCGTCAGTGCTAACAGTAAGTGCTGAAAGGGTAATGCTAATGTATCGGAATGCTGGGGCCGACATATTTCACCCTGGAGTACATTTTTTTCCTTAACCTTAAACAAAAATATTTTTGTCGTTACTGTGAACCCTTGTGGTCTACTTTATTTTAATGATCTTTCATTTTTTTAAATTATTTTTTCTATCATAGCTAAGGTGTTCCACCCCCCCCCCACCCCCAAACGCACAACTTTCCTTTTTTACAGTATTCAATCAATATTTTCATCAATTTTTCAATGCTTCAGGTTTTCTTAAACGTTGTTTAGCCAGTTCTGTACCGTACAGCGAGAGGTTTCAATTGGCCGCGCTGAATGGTTTAAAGTTTTTAATGGCAGCCCGTAAGTTTCATTATTTGTTATATGTGGGTCCGAGGTGTTGCGTTCAAAATGTAGTCAGGCATTGATTTGAAGATAGCTGGTACACTATCCGACTGAACGTGTAGGTGGCGCCACGGTCTCAGAAATATCTAGGTCTATCATGCACGGGGCTCGATTAACCGCCTAGGATATCCCCGACACTTAGAACTGTCATCCCCGGCTCTGCTTTGACTAATATATCCCCGCCGGGGATGAAATCATAGACATTTATCCCCGGGTCTGCGGAAATGTTCTATCATCCCCGGCACTGGTTTTTTTCTTAAAACGAGCACTGATCATGCACACAGTCTTGACTTGCATCCGGATTGCTCAAAATATCCAGATCTATCATGCACATAGAAAAACTTGTATGGTTAAAAAAAAATTGACTTGTGTATGGATACCTGAAACTATCTAGATCTATCATGCACATAGAATTGTCTAGATCAGAAAACAAATAGTTATTTTGTTAATAATTAAATAACGTTTAAGTATACTGACGTTAATAGTTTGATACCGTTAAAATATTACCTTGAAATGATTGTATTATATAAAATTATTGTTGTATTCAATATTACAACTACGCAGTCGGTAAGGTCGTCTCATCCCACCCTGTATTCATGCTGTAATGTTTCAATACTTGATTGCTCACAGTTTTTCACACTACGCAGTCGGTAAGGTCGTCTCATCCCACCCTGTATTCCTGCTGTAATGTTTCAATACTTGATTACTCACAGTTTTTCACACTACGCAGTCGGTAAGGTCGTCTCATCCCACCCTGTATTCCTGCTGTAATGTTTCAACACTTGATTACTCAGTTTGTTCCCAGGCGTCATTTGCTGCTTTGCTTACATTCACTTTCGTTCACTGTTTTATCTGTTCAGTTTTATTATTTTATTTGATCGAGGGCTTAACGAAATATTTCTTTTATCTGTCAGCTGATTTGATTAATACAACAACAGATAAGGACTAGTTCAGATAAGTGACGTACGTTGAAATTGATTCCTCCTCCTCCTCCCCCCCCCCCCCCCCCCCCCATAAATACAGTCTTGGCGGTGACGAACAAGGGTAGTAATAAGTTTTATAGTATTGGTCAGAACTTAGTGTTAGTACGCACACTTATATATACACACGCAATATTATTTATATATTATTCAATAATGTATATATATATATATATACATATATATATATATATATATATATATATATATATATATACATATATATATATATATATATACATATATATATATATATATATATATATACATATATACATATATACATTCATACATAGAAAAAGAAAGGGAATAAAATATATAATATATACAATTATTTTTTTTATTTGAATTTGACATGGCATTTTCTTAACGTTTTAGTTTTCTACTCTCCTGTCATCGGCTGAAATATTTCTGTCTCATGCGTACAAACCGTTTTGTCAGTAGTATATTCTCAGCTTGCCTTACTTAGTAATGTTGACAAACGTTATTGTAAAATAATAAACTCTGGTGTCTTGGTCAACACAGATTGGTCAGCGATGTGTGTATTACCTGACATTCTTGAGGCTGTATTTTACTATAAGATTACCTGACATTCTTCTGGCTGTACTTTACTAATTTTTTCCCTTATATTTCAGGCGTCCCGTCAATATGGAGCTCCATTGGTCGTCTCAAGACAGAGGTGAGTTCCATACTTTAAAAAAAAAAATTAATTGCTCAATGTGTTTCCGAGAGGGGGAAGGGGCGGATGGTCGTGGGGTAACGAGCACCTGAAGGTTCCTTGTTCGGTGTCGGCGTGAACCAAGAGCGTTTTTAAGGTCATGGTCAAACATCCCACCCGATTCTCCCGTAGTGCCTCCATAGCCAAATCATGATCGGTCATGGTTGGGGATTAAAGAGACTCACCACAACAACAAAAAAAAAAACAGCCCCGTTGTGGTATAAAGTGTCTAAGAGATAAAAAAAAATCTCATTCTTACAAGGACTTCACCTGTCTGTTCCTGACTACGACAGTGTGTTGTTGTTGTTGTGTCTCATGTTCAGCCGCCCATCTCTTGTTAAGTAAAAGTTGCACATTCAAAAGAGAACAGTAACATTGAGAGCCAGCAGAATGTTTACTTTCGAACATCACAAAACCTCCAACGGTTTCCTTTTCACGTGGCTCTATTGTATGAAACGGTTTATATAATTTCCGCCAGCCAACGCTGTTGTATTTATCACCCAGACGCATCCGAATACAAAAAATGGTGTTAGGTTCTAACTGGAGTTTTTTTACCCATTTCAATACATAGAACTGACTGACTAAATAGCGTAAAGAAAGTTTGATGATAATGGGTGGAAATTCTAATATTCAGTTGTAAAGAATCAGTTTAAGAATCTTAAAATTGAATATACCGAAATATCAGGGGGTGGGCTGGGGAGTGGGTTTTCCCGATTCCGAAATATCGACCAGTAATATCTTTTTGACACATGTATACATTGACAATTAATCAACCTCTGGGTCCGTTTTTATTTCTTGGTACATAGCTGAGTGAGTTTGGTAGATTTATTAATTTTTGGTTTCTTTTCTCTCCCCCACCCCCACAGCTGAGGCTGATGGGACACCGTCTTCAGAACGTCGGTGAGGAGACGACCAGCAGGGGACAACACCAGCCGTACACTTTCAGCTTGGCTTCCCTGGTTGATGGTGGTGGCAGCGGTGGGATCATGCCTGGTGTGGCCGCCCTGTCTAATGAACAGGTGAGTTGGTAGTGGAGCGTGTGAGGGGAAAGAAAAACAACTTACCTGTGTGTGTGATAGCCTTGAAATGAAACAAGTGGCCCGGTGAACATTTCAAACCCAATCCGAAGAAATGTTTGATCCGCCGCCCATAGTTTTGTTTTGTTTTGTTTTGTTTGCAAACCCTTTCCCCCAATCTTTTGGTGTTTCATGATTTTCCCATATTTCACATATTTGGTGTTTCATGATTTGCCCATATTTCACATAATGGTGTTTCATGATTTGCCCATATTTCACATATTTGGTGTTTCATGATTTGCCCATATTTCACATATTGGTGTTTCATGATTTGCCCATATTTCACATATTTGGTGTTTCATGATTTGCCCATATTTCACATAATGGTGTTTCATGCTTTGCCCATATTTCACATATTGGTGTTTCATGATTTGCCCATATTTCACATATTGGTGTTTCATGATTTGCCCATATTTTACACAATGAGATATTATGATGGTACTAATATATCTAATCAGTCCCACGGTGTTTAAGAGCTGATGTTTTCTTAAGTTTATCAGAAGGGCTGCACCGAAAAGCAGATGAATGTAGTGTCAGAATGAGATAAAAATTGACCGTACATATCATAGATGTTAACCATTGGGGGTGTGTGTGGTGGGGGGGGGGGGGTTCAAATCACCTGATTGGCAGCACTTGGCCCTTAGACAGTTCATTTATTTTCCATTTAGATAAAGTGTAGAATTCATCTGTTTCTGTATACAAGGCTTAAAACTAACGCGTGTTGTTAACGTAATACTGGGCCTCATTTATTTACTTCCTCAACTTAAAAAGTCGGGTGACAGCTGGGTGGACCTTTAGGGACTTTTAATATTTTGACCAACTTTGACAAAGACCTGGAAAAATTCCGCTGGTTCTCACCGAGGATCGAACCCGTGGCTCACAGGTCGACAGTCAGTCGCTCTACACCTCTCCGCCATCGGGTCCTTCCCGTCTATGTTGTAATGTGCCCGTGTGTAATTTTTTTTAAAGATAATTTCTTCCTGTTTATGTCCACGGCATTATGGTGGCCGTGGCTGTGTGTGTCACGTGGCTTGAGTATAAAGCCCTGTTGAGAGTCATTATTTTGTTTTACACAATGCCCATACATCGTGCCGAGTGATTGAATTGCTCTCTGAACAGTTATGGATTGTTCCTGTCATAACTTCTCTCTCTCTCTCTCTCTCTCTCTCTCTCTCTCTCTCTCTCTCTCTCGTCCCCGTGCTTTCATCAATTAGACTTGATTTGTGTTTCACAAGTTGATTGGGTGTTTTTTTTAATTTTTTTTTATAATTAAACCAACACAAGGAAAGGAAATCGATAGACAGTGTTTGTGACGTTTACATTAGCTGCTGCAGTCATATAGTTTGTTGGGTGCTAATGTATAGGGCTGGGATGATTCACATGGTGACAACTTGAGGAGGAAGTTTAGATGTCACACCTTACTGTCTGTATATCTATCTATCTATCTATCTATCTATCTATCTATCTATCTATCTATCTATCTATCTATCTATCTATCTATCTATCTATCTATCTATCTATCTATCTATCTATCTATCTATCTATCTATCCATCTTTCTAATTATCTATCTACTTATCCATCTAATCTATCTCTATCTGTCTGTGTGTCTGTCCGGCCATCCACCCATCCATATCTATTTGTCTGTTTATCGATATCACTGTCTAATTTTTTTTATACCATTTCCTTTCTATGTGCAGTGTCCTCTGCTTAGTTCACTGGGTCACTTTTTTTTAAAACAGATAGAGAATTCTGGTCCGTTTGTATGGGATCCTTACACTACTATTAGTTCTTTTTTTTTTACCATGGGTTGAAACGTGTTAATAGTAAGAAACTGATTTATTGTAGGTCACTATATCATCAAGTGACCAGCTGACTGTCATAAGTACACTTGTGTGCTAGTTGCCGTCTTGATGAAGTCGTTCATCGTGCCAGTTCTTGCAGCAAGGCTACACGTACTGGGAAGTGTAAAATCTGGAAGGTGTAAAATCATAGGAAGCGCTTTCAGCCAGACCGGCCCAGTTCCACAGCACGGGCTACATTCGTATGGCTTACAATGATTCGTTCACTTATACAGTGGTCCCCCAACCTTTTTTTCTGACCGCGGACCGGTCAGCGTATGATGATTTCACCGCGGCCCCGGGGGGTGGGATGTGCTGATTATTTCTCGTCCATGGACAGTCGCACAATCACGAGATAAACAAATAAAAATGAAATAATTGAATGTTTCTTGGGCGGCCCAGTGACATTCGTTCCACGGACCGTTATCTGTCCGCGGCCCGGGGGTTGGGCGGCCACTGCACTAATAGATATACATGTATGATGCGTGTGTGCAAACCATGCGGCCCTTAATTAAGCCATGTCTGCATGAACATTTTATCTTCTTCGAAATGACCGATGGAACTTGACGATAAACAGCGTTTAAAGTCATAGTCGCCTGGCCCAGAGAGTGATACGACCACTCTGTTCCTCGCGGACGTGGGGTAACCTGTAAAGATAGTTCCCCTCTCTGTTCCCTGGTCAGCGGTGTAAATCAAGCCAACCTGGTGCTGCAGTAGTGATGATACACTGTTTGCTCTTCCCATCGAGTTGACATGATCGAAGATTTAACTCCTTTTTCTGTAGTCTGGCACCTTTTATGGCCCCCAGCTGTAGACGTCTGCATGTTGTTTATGGGCAGTGGTTGCTGCTGCTGCTGTTGTGTTGCTTTACACATATTTGAACAATGTGGTCGACTTTAAGTGGTTTTTCTTCTCTTTGAAATATGATATCCTTTTTTTTTAAAGTATTACATTTTTACCTCCCTTCCTCGTTTTCCCCTTCCATTTCGTTCATCGAGTGATACCGTTGCATGGCAGTTACCGTCAAGTTGAAGTGGATTTGATGGAATCGTACCATAAAACACCTACGGCGATTGTTGTGCGTAAAGCGATATCCTTTGGCGATTAAATCGAAATATTCCACACCGAGGGCCACCCGAGTCAATGGAGTGGTGTAGTTCAATTTACTACAGTACACCTCCACATCTTTGAAGTGAGATTGTTTATTATAATGTGTGCAGATCTAGAATCTGACATACATACACAAAAAAGTGTGTATGACATTTGATATGTAAATCATGCATCTGACATACACCAGTGTGTATGACATTTGATATGCCAAGCTTGCATCTGACACATACACAAACAAGTGTGTATGACATTTGATATGTAAATCTTGCATCTGACATGCACCAGTGTGTATAACATTTGATATGCACATCTTGCATCTGACATACACCAGTGTGTATGACATTTGATATGCCAAGCTTGCATCTGACATATACACACCCGTGTGTATGACATTTGATATGTCAATCTTGCATCTGGCATATACATCACCGCGTAATACATAGTACGGTGCATACAGATACATGTATAGCATCAGCATCTGCACACCATTGTGGTTACATTACAGTGTGCGCAAATCTGACAGCCACACACAAGTTGAATTCGTGTGGCAAATCACACCTTGCCATGGCTAACAACTGTGACTGAGGCAGGTGTCTGGTATGTTGCAGCCTGTAACATGTTTAGAAAACTAAGGATTATCTTTCCTTATCAGGGCTCGAAAGTTTCCTGACTTTGGAAACTCACACCACTGCTAAGTCCTGTGGTAACTACTGCTAGTACTCACACCACTGCTAAGTCCTGTGGTAACTACTGCTAGTACAACATATTTTTACAACATAATCTTTTCTTTCTTCGCCCCTTTTCCTCCATTTATCACTTTTTGCAACATTGCTTTTGGGCTGTTACATTTTTTTTTTGGTCATGTCAGCCTTCGTTTCTTGGCCGTTTCATTTCCCATTCATTTCCCCCCTAGTGAAATTTTTATTTCATCGTAAACTGTGATCCCTGGCACTTGATCGCAGAATGGAAATCTGATAAATTGTGAACATTCCACACAAAGCTGGTGAATTAAAAAAAAAAAAAACAACTGCCATAAAACGTTTTCAGTTTTCTCTCACAAGTCGCTTTAAAAAAAAAATCAAAAGTTTTAGCAGCGGCTGCAATCATCAAATGATCCGTTACACACAAATATATATTGTGTGTACCAATGGCCCCATTCACGCATCGCTTCATACAGTGTACAGGCAGACCCTCCCCCCCCCCACACACACACACCCACTCATTGATCATACATACTATCACGTGTCTTAATGTCTCAGCGATGTAATCTCTCTCTCTATATGGTGACAGCACCCAGTGCTAAGGAATTCACTGATCGCTTTTAAAATGGGAGGAAAAGGGGGTTGGGGGGGGGCAGAGAAAACACTTTACAAAAATACAATGTCACTTTCTATACTAAATGTTCCAAATTAATTTTATGTCTTTAAAAAAAAATCTGACAGTCTGCTGGTCTGAGTAGGTCAGCGTCGAATAGATCGCTGTGTATACAACTGAGAATCAGATATATTCAATTTTTTTTTTTTAAAAAAAGGCTAACATAATATTGATTGAAGTAAAAAAAAACAAATACCGCCATTGAATGCGTCCAGCTTTTGAATTTGACCGTCGGGCTTGTTGATTTGCAGATGGGTCAAAGTTTTTATTCGTTAAAAGCAAGCTTCGTTGATGTGAACGTGCCGAAAATTGCCGGGTCAAACAGTCCCGGGGACCACACTCGGCCCTCGGGACATAGTTTAGCCAATGTCTGGGGCCTATCCGGCGATATTATATTTGGTTGGGGGGGGGGGATAATCTATGCCGCTTTATATATAACAACGTTTTCTCTCAAAACATAGCAGCTAATGGACGGCCGAGTTGATGGTTTGAAACAGAAAATAAAATTCAAGTGTCGTGGTTGGTTGCTGCCGTCGTTCGGAAACATTTCATCCGGGCGCTGGTTTTTGATCTTTCTCTGTAATAAATGTAGTGAAGTGATGTCACGTCTGTGGAATCGGTTTTCTTTCATGTAAAGTAATCATTAGACGCTCGCTGTGACTCTTACACGGCTGGCTAATGATGTTGTAGCGACATTACGGAGATGTCGACTCAGGTCGATGAGTCATTTGTTTTATATGTGTGTGTGTTTTTTGTTTTTTTACACGATGACACGAGCAGGTCAGTTGGGGGCCCACGGGCGCAGAATCTGTTGGGCCTCCTAATTTATATAGGAGATGTCGAAAATAGTCTAAAGTATGGTTTAGCGGACATATACTTGGACTTTGCTGGGCCCTGTGTAAATTAGGGCCCTAGAGACCATTGGTCGACGAGAGCCCAGAGTACGTGCAGTTTTAGTTGCCTCTTGTGTCTCCGGGGCCGTTGCAGTCTCGGTTATGGTGGGGATACGGACATGGGTCTTGGGGTGAAGTGCCTCTCATTGAAATGTTGGGTACTGGGCAGTGTTGTCAGATTGGCTCGTCTCTCGCCAGTCTGGGTGGGATTTTTAAACTCAGTGGCGGGTTGAACATTTTATTTTAGCCCAACCTCGTACTCAAACCCACACACACGCACACACAAGGCCTAGGGAAACGTGACTGTATATGACATACTATTGATTACATCTTGTTACATCGGCTACAGTACGGCTTTACTGTATGAACAAAAAATGAAATGAGCTTTCATCAATTGTGGCCGCCACTGGTGGAAAGTTTACTTGGGAGAAAGTCAAAGGTTTACTTAGGACCAGCGCTTATTGATAGCTATATGTCTACATGTGTGTGTGTGTTCTTGTTTGATCTCCATTCTGACATGTACCACTTGATACAAACATGCTTTTATAACCTGACTTTTTGATCACAACTTCGTTATTAGTTGTGTATGTGTGTGTGTAAGTGTCCTGGCACTGTGGTGATTTTTATTTTTTTTTATCAGAGATTCACTTTAATCTGATCCCAAGTGATATGTAAGGAAGTGTAAGGTTCTATGTATCTGTGGAATGTCGTTGAGATACCAGCAGAAAGAACCTTGTTATCTAGACCGTTATTAACTGTAGTGGCTGGGGACAGTGTGTGGGGATCTTGCAGCATTATGTGACCAGATCTGCGTGGCTTGGTAAAACATGCCCGAAATTTTATTGGATATCAATTGATAAGAGTTAACGGGATTATAGGGATTTCACTCTTTCGCTTTTTTTTTTTTAGGTCTTTGTTGGTTTTCCCCCTTAATAAAAAAAAAAAATTAATAAAAAAAAAGACGTTGTTCAATCGTGTACATATTGAAGCGTCATTTCTTTATCTTTTTTTTTTGTTGCTCTATTAATTTACAGACAGTATTGTGGCTTCACTTGTTGATTTGTGTTTTTATACAGTTACTGTGTATAAATAGCATGACGATGTGTGATTTAAAATTTGTATTGCTTTACGCATCTGTTAGCACCACAACGAGTCAAGCGAACATTATCCCTATGTCAGTGCAGAGCCGTTACAAGGCATGGGCCAACCGTCTCCTACTGGACCCCCCCCCCCCCTCCGTCCCTAAACGTTTGAGTCGAATTTGAATGTGCAAAATCATGGCGAGCCAGATGTCTCTTCCTTTGACCATAACTGTGGAGATATACAAAGCAGACAGCATTAAAAAGAGCATAATGATAGTCGTGTTAACATAATGATAGTCGTGTTAACATAATGATAGTCGTGTTAACATAATGATAGTCGTGTTAACATAATGATAGTCGTGTTAACATAGTGATAGTCGTGCTAACATAATGATAGTCGTGTTAACACAGTGAGGCTTTAGGAAACTGACAGGTACTACGTCACAGCCTAGGGCTCCCAAAGAACCTCACAGCGTCTCGTCTTGGTCTCCTGAAAACCTCAGAACTTCTCAGCCTCGGGCCCCCAATGAACAAAACGACTCTACATTTAGGCCCTTAAAACCTCAGAACGTCTCACCATCTTGCCCCCAATAAACAGAACGTCTCAGCATCCGGCCCCCAATAAACAGAATGTCTCAGCATCCGGCCCCCAATAAACAGAATGTCTCAGCTTCCGGCCCCCAATAAACAGAACGTCTCAGCATCCGGCCCCTTACCCCATAAACAGAACGTCTCAGTATCCGGCCCCCCACCCCATAAACAGAACGTCTCAGCAACCGGCCTCCCACCCCATAAACAAAACGTCTCAGCATCCGGCCCCAATAAACAGAACGTCTAATCCTATGGCCCTGAAAAAAACAGAACGAATCTGCCTAGGGCCATCAACTACCTAACAACGGCTCCGCTAAGTGTATTGTTTGTTCATATTGACATTGTATTTGGTCACCGCCAATTGCTGTTCTTTTTATTTTATTGTAAATCAATGACACCAGCAGCCATGAACGTTACAATACGTGATTACTGCAACAACAAAGACAAACTAAAGTAGCCAGGACAGTGTCAGCGGGTGAGACCGGACAGAAAATTATGCGGAGACATGTTGGGCCATTGAAGCTGTTGTGTGAACAATTGACCGTGTCTCTCGTCCATTTCATATTTACAGTTCATCATCATCACTTCTCATTCACCTGTTTGTGTGTACATTTTATTACGGTACATTTTATTACCGTACAATTTTACACTGTAGTTCATTGTTTGTTTGTTTTTTTCTATCGGGTTTTATGCATTCTCTTGTTAGATATTTTCTATCAGCTCAGTTGAAAAATTGTGTTCTCTTCTTTGTTGACTTAATTGAATGTGGTTTTAAAAACAACAACAACAACAACAGTTTTTTACATCTTGTGTGTTTGCTTGCCGGTAAAAGATTTTAGTTTTTGTACTGACTTTGATTCGTTGTTCATGTTAGTTAAACTTTAAAAAAAGATAGAAGTCTCGATTGTTGTGCATATCAGATCCGTCATTTGTTGTGTGTGCTAATGTTTGACTAACTGTATTTCATGAGCTGGTGACGTATACCTTTCATGATTTAAACAAGTGTTGTTTCAGATATCTGAACCTCTATCGTTGCATTGATCTATTACACTGCTTCTCAAACATATTTGATTCGCGACCCAGCTGTTTAAAAAAAAAAAAAACTACGAAAGAAGTGTCAGAGATTTTATGTAGATGTGTATATCTATAATTTTGCAGATGAAGAGACTTTTAAATTTGTAACCTATAGAATTATATCTGTAGCTGTAAAAACTTCCTGATTTAAAGGATTCATTCATTATACATTGAAATTGTGGCGCTACCCAACTGGAATCTGTCCAGTGGGCCACACTTTAAGAATCACCGATATATATATATATATATATATACAGTGGATTCCGCTTAATTGGGACACCGCTTAGTTGGGACAGCCGCTTATTTGGGACAAATCTCAAAGAAACCAAACCAAGAAGCCAATGGTAAATTTGTATTTTTTAATTGGGACAGCCGCTTAATTGGGACAAAAAGCCTCGGTCCCGATGTGTCCCAATTAAGCGGAATCGACTGTATGTATATACATATATATATATATATATATATATATATATATATATATATATTGCAATAGTCAGTTGTTATTATTCTTAAGTTGGATGTACCACATCCTACAGCTTGCCTTCAGCGATATCTAGCTATTGACCATCATGATCATCGGCACCGGACAGTTGTGCCCAGTTTTTGTAGTCTGGAACGTGCGGTGTTCACCGAGAAATTTCTCGTCTCTTGTTTACTCTATAACACCATTGGTTCAGTCAAATAGGCGGTCCCATTTGAAAGTTATTCATAGAGTTATGGCCCTTCGATCAATCGAGTTCTTTCATATATTTTTTTTTTTAATTTGCATTCTCTCCGTGTATGTGCATAGTTCTAACAACCGTTGAACGGTATCGACCCAATTTTTATTTCCACCCAGTTTGACCCATATTCTTAAAACCGTTAGTATTTGTTTAAACTTTAGATATGAAAAGATTTTTTTATACCTCTTCATGGGTCCGTGTTTCTACTTTTTTAGTTGCCGGAGTCTTTTAGAAACTCTGTACTAATTCCTCATGGTAGCACTTCAGGTACTGCATGCACTTATGAACATTCACTAGCTTATTTACTACATTTAGTACTGTTCCCTCAGTTCTTACTTTGTAAATAAATAGCACTTGTGTACCATTTTACTGTTCCATCGGTTCTTACTTTGTAAATGAAATAGCACTTGTTTACCATTTTACTGTTCCATCGGTTCTTACGTTGTAAATGAAATAGCACTTGTTTACCATTTTACTGTTCCATCGGTTCATACTTTGTAAATGAAATAGCACTTGTTTACCATTTGACTGTTCCATCGGTTCTAACATTGTCTGTACTTTTTTTTTAATTAGCAAGTCGTTTATCAATTCCGTGAGATCACATATGGAGCGTTTACTCCAGACTAGCCTGTCATTGTTTTTTTTTTTTAGTTTTTTCGAAGTAATACATGCACACATCATCCTATGTAAACATACATAAACACATCATCCTATGTAAACATACATACACACATCATCCTATGTAAACATACATACACACATCATCCTATGTAAACATACATACACACATCATCCTATGTAAACATACATACATCATCCTATGTAAACATACATACATCATCCTATGTAAACATGCATACACACATCATCCTATGTAAACATACATACACACATCATTCTATGTAAACATACATACATCATCCTATGTAAACATGCATATACACATCATCCTATGTAAACATACATACATCATCCTATGTAAACATACATACACACATCATCCTATGTAAACATACATACACACATCATCCTATGTAAACATACATACACACATCATCCTATGTAAACATGCATACACACATCATCCTATGTAAACATACATACATCATCCTATGTAAACATACACACACACACATCATCCTATGTAGACATGCATACATCATCCTATATTTGTTAATAGCTCAGTTCAAACAGAATTATGTATCAGGCGCGGATAGTTGGCACCTTCTTTGTTTAGAAACTTGACTCCAGCCAACTGCCTGAAGTGTGGAATCAGCTGCAGTTTGGATTCCTTGTCCAGGCTTTACCAGTTCCAGCCCGCTTGACTACACGATGCCAGCAGTCGTTATCTGTAACTGGTGGTGCATGTCCTCTGAAAAATAGATGACACTAATACGTTAGTCTATGTCGTGTCTCCCTCCACCCCTCCATCGATGAAGTATTTAGAAAAGTGTTTTGAATTTAGCCGTGCATCTGGTAATAATATAGTGAAAGTTGAAAAAAAAAAGCTTGTAATCATGGCTGTTGGAATGTTGACTTAAGGCAGGGGTCGGCAACCTTTTGAGACGGAAGAGCCAAAAGTTATAATTTACAATTTTCTCAGTTTTAAAGAGCCACTAACATTAATTAATATTATGGTATTTGATTAGGATTAGGAATTAAAAATAATCAAATTATTATTATTTGCACATGGAACTGGAAGGCCGCAATTTGACATCGAAAGAGCGCAACTTGACATCATAAGAGCCGCATGATACATACCTTGTCTTTCACCTTTGACACTGTACAACAATGTTGAGCTGTCTCCTCCTCCATCTTCGGTATCCTCTCTCCCTTTTCTCATTTCTACCGCCTTCCCCCTCTCTCCTTTCCTCACTCTCCCCACTTCTTCCTTTCTGTATCCCTATCTCAATCTCTCACTCCCTCTCCCGATCACCAACCAACCCTGCGCACCTCAAGAACATTTTCCTTGTTGCATTCATCGAGTTGAAATTAACATGTCACTATGCTAAAATAAATAAAACAGCTTTAGCCACACGTCGCCTCCCTGGGGATTCGCACTTTCCTTTTTAATTTTACATTGACTTTATTGATATGTTGGGGATTCGCATTTTTCTTTTTAATTTTACATTGACTTTATTGATATGTTGGGGATTTGCACTTTTCTTTTTAATTTTACATTGACTTTGTTGAAATGTTGGGGATTCGCACTTTTCTTTTTAATTTTGCATTGACTTTATTGATATGTTGGGGATTCGCACTTTTCTTTTTAATTTTACATTGACTTTATTGATATGTCGGGATTTGCACTTTTCTTTTTAATTTTACATTGACTTAATGGACAGGTTGGGGGTTCGTACTTTTCTTTTTAATTTTACATTGACTTAATGGACATGTTGGAGATTCGCACTTTTCTTTTTAATTTTACGTTGACTTAATGGACATGTTGGGGATTCGCACTTTTCTTTTTGTCTGTCCGTCTGTCCGTGTACACCCTAGATCTCAACAACCATAAGTCCTAGACCCATGATGTATATATCATTTTGTAGGTCTTGGCCTGCCAATAAATGACTTTTTTCCATTTCGCGATCTGACCTCTCAGGGCGTAAAAGGGGCCTTAGTACCGTTTTTTACTATATAAGCTATATTAATAAAGGAGCGCTATATCTCAGCAACTATAAGTCCTAGACCCATGATGTATATATCATTTAGTAGGTCTTGACCTGCCATGTGTACATCAAAAGTTCATTTCGCGATAGGACCTCTGAGGGCCGGGCTTCATGGCTCCTAAGGGGCTTATATATTATACATACACCTTGTACGTTCAATAACCCGTTCATTTGGTGCGAAATACTGCAGCACGTAGTTTCACCAAGATTTATTAAGAAACTCATCAAATGAAATAGTAAGCTTGTGTTCTGAGTTTAATTGAAAGTATCAGAGCTATGCAACAATTGACGGAGTTTTCGGACGATTAAAAGACTATAATTTCAGTAACCACAAACCACAAACCACTTGTAGTTAGATTTAAGAGACAATAATTTTTTTTTTGAAATATAAAGAAACGTCTTTATAATTTATTTTTTACAGATATATGCATTACACAATTGAATTTATAAACATTTCCAAAATTTACAAATATTTACTGAAAGATAGCATACGTACTGATACATAACATGAAAATGCGCTAACACGTCCTGTGTCCAGAATGGAACAGGTTTAATTGCTTGTTAATTTTACACTGACTTTATTGATATGTTTGTTTGTTTGGTTGTCTGTTATCCGTGCCCTTATCACGGCCTTGCTGCTGTACATTTTGATCTATTCCCACCTAACATAAACTCTTGTCTGTCTGTTAGTGATTGAATAAATCAAATAGCCCTCTGCCCGTTTGACTCTCCCGTGCCCGGCGGTGGAATAAGGGACGGCGGCGCGTATCTCACGAAACTGTGGTCTTGATATCACGTTGATGATTTGATGATATTCTGTGTCAGTAGGGGACACGACCGTTCGCATTTGTTGTTTTGCAAGAACTCGGTTAACATGTTGGGTACAGCATATTTTAAAGTGATGGAAACATAGCATGTTTTTGTATAAATACAAATACCACCATTACGTTTAATATATACAAACTAAAGCAAAATATTAAAAAAAAAATGTAATATAACTTAACGCTTCAAATTGCACGTTGAAACGATTGATAAGAATGTTTCTTCGTTTGTTAAAGTAAAATTTTTATCGTTAGTTTGTTCTTTAAGTCACTAAATATATTAATACTGGCATATTGAAATATTTTGTTACATAGAGAGATAAGTGGTCACGTGAAATATATTCCTGCATGCTAACTATATACACATACATCAGTCCAGATGTCTTTAAACTACTGGTCAGTGAAATACAGCTGGCATGCTGACTATATACACATACAGCTGGCATGCTGCTATCTGATTGAGCCTAATCGTCTGGTGGACGTATGTCATTAATAAACTGGTTCATAAAGTGGTGGACGTATGTTGTTTTAATCAGTGTATTGATTTATCGCTCCTACAGCCGACACACAATTTTTTGTTGCTGCTGTATTCTCTCTTTATAATTTTGTGTACTTGCTCCATGAATAGATTGTTCAGTAGAATGAAATGGTTGTGTGTAAAGATATTAATACCTCTTTAAAACCTGCTGGCTGTGAAAGTAAAATGGCTGAAATCAATACCATTGGGGGGGGGGGGGGGTTTAGGTTATCGTACAACTTTTGACTGAATTGTGGCTCTTCCATTCCTTGGCACTAGACAGCTCTGTGCGCGCCTTGCAGTGCTATTTCACTGGAAACGGTTTTTTTGGGAGCATTTCTTTAAACGAGTGCCTGCTGGCTGTTGACAAACCATACAAGTGTTATTTTTAACGTCATATTGTGTCCTTACTGTAGAATCTGCACGTTTTGGTGGTTTTGCAAAGTTCTTCATTTGATTCAATCAAGTCTCACTGGACTATATTGTTTCACTGAGTTAGTAGTAATTGTGTTTTTGTTTCCCTGCGTGTGTGTGACATTATAGTTTACATCCTCAGGTTAAATTGAATCTGTATTTTGTTTTAAACGTAACCCGCATTACTTCAGTCAGCACTCTGTGTCCAGTAATAACGTGTTTTTTTTTTTAAAAGTTTGTCTTGGTTTATTATAACTATTGATGGTATGAAATGTGTAGGAATTTCAATTATTAAGTCTTGTTGAGACAGTAAAAAAAACAATTTCGTAGTTTCAGATTTCATCATTCTGTTGTGATTGTTTTATTGAAAGGTGATACCTCCACATACAAACTTTATTGTTTTTGCGTTAGTGTCATTCTTTGGGTTTAAAGGGGGGGGGGGAGGGGCGTGCATAGAATCAGTGAAGCATTGTGCCGAGCTTTTCGTTTTAACCAAGTCAAGCATAACTCAATGCTTGACCTAATGAACTCTGATAAGAATGTAATATAATACATTGTGTTTGAGCCATGCTATAGTGTAAAACGTCTAGTTATGTACCGTTTTTTTTTTTTTCATTACGATTCTTGGTTACAATTTTTTTTTTTTGCTTGCGTCAAATTGGGACCCAATAAAAATAATAGTTCAATACTTATAGCCAATACTTACAGTCGGTGCCCTACTGAGTTGAACACAAAGAATATGTGTTCAATGGTAGCTATACTTCAGTCAACTCTACTGTCGACTGTTATCTGATTCAATACAGTCTGTAATTGTGCATACTCTAGTGACGGCCGGTTCAAGGGCACGTTTAAACACAACATGTGATAAAAACCAAATGAATTTCATTTTTTTTTTGGTTTAATATTATAGTTAGTGTTAGTCGTCGGCATCCGTCCGTCTCGAGAGACGATGGTGTAGCTAAGTTGAGTCTACAAAACACCGCCGGGAATGGCTGTGCAGTCCGACTCGGGAGTGGCAATCCCTGCCGCACTTGTTACACTTGAAGATAGTTGGTTGTTGTAGTTGTTGTTGTAGCTGTTCTTTTTTCCGCTTCCGTCTTGTTCTTTTCAGGGCAGCATTATCCTGTCGCTCAGCCTCTGCGCACAATGAACCCTGCCGGACAGCGAGCCTCCAGGACTGGCGGTCGGCTGCTTGGCTCTCCCAGGAGTTGGGGTTGATGGAGCACTGTTTCATATCCTTTTTGCAGGTGTCTTTGTAGCGCATTTTAGGTCGCCCTGTTTTCCTCTGGCCGGTAACTAACTCGCCATAGAGTAGGTCCTTTGGGATGCGGCCTGCGTCCATTCTTTTGACATGACCGAGCCATCTGAGGCGTCTCTCGCTGAGAACTGCAAACAAGCTGCTCATGTTGGCCATCTCCAGCACCCCAGTGTTAGGGATCTTGTCTTGCCACTTTATCTGCAGTATACGTCGCAGGCACCTCATGTGGAAATTGTTTAGCTTTCTTTCGTGCCTCGCGTAAGTGGTCCACGTCTCGCATCCATAGAACTCCATACTTGTAATGTAACTAGTGATCATTTTAATTGATGGGGTTTCTTTATTGAACAGACATTTCATGCACACAGAGTTGTCTGTACTTGTATGAAATCTATTCTGGGCGGACCTCCAAGCTCAGTTGTCTTGTACTCGACCGCCAGTTAGTTTTGCCTCATCATTTTTTGCCTTACTCATCACCACCCTCCCTCCCCCGATCCCCTCCCGATTTCACTTAAATATTCTTTTTTATATGTTGTTGTTAGGTAAACATCTCCCAGGGCTCTCCCTGCAACCAAAATTATTTTCTTTTTCACACTTTAAGTACACAACACACACGGATGGTACACAACACACGCGGATGGTACACAACACACGCGGATGGTACACAACACACGCGGATGGTACACAACACACGCGGATGGTACACAACACACGCGGATGGTACACAACACACACGTATGGTACACAACACACGCGGATGGTACACAACACACGCGGATGGTACACAATACAGACGGATATAGGTCATTTGTGACTTAGTCACATCTTATGTGTACATAATTAATGTATCGGCCTCTTTCAACCAAACTTGCCCCCCCTCTCTCTTTCTCTTTAACTCTCATGAGATAAGTTTAACACTGCAATGTTATAACACACCTCACGATTGTGTGAACGTCTTCGTCAAAATTGAGCACACGGCTATGTAAAGTGTAAAGTTTATGTCTCTCTCTCTGTCAATGTTTCTTTTCAAAAGTTTTATTTTGTCGCCTGGTTGGCTCAGTTTATCGATAACGTAATGGCATTTTGTTTCTTTGTTAATAATACTTTTTGTTTTGTCCCGCCTCACAGATGACTGGGTCTTCCCGGAGACGTTCATATAGATAGGCAAACTACGCTACCGTCTTCCCCCCCCCCCCCACCAACTGCTAAAGGGGCCCTTACAAGAAATTATTCCTATTGATTCTGTTGCCGGGGGGAGGTGGCGACAAATACCTTTGCCGGAGTGCCCATAACATATAGACTGGCAGTCTCGACCCTGTGTCCCTTATAACCCAAAAACGGGTGTCTCCCTAATACATTTTTTTTTTGTATCTTAAGCCAACATTTGATTCCTTTACTTATATGGCTGGTTGTACTACTTGATACTGTTTTTCCTTTACCACGTTTCGGACCATGGTTATTGTCCTTTGTATAATCTCCATAAACAAAACTCTGTATCAGTGCTGAAGGACGGTCTAGTCGTATTCTACTTATTTCAAATCTATGCGTAGGTGAATGTGTTTGGTGAATGAAATATTCTCAGAATATCAGTTGTATGTCTGATCAAATGTCCCTGTAGTACATAACAGTGTATCTTTCATATTGAGATGTATAAAAAATAATACCGATTCAATAACCCGTGTTGAAACTTTCTAATTTAAAAACTTTTTTGACATGTTGCATTAATGTATCAGATTTTATAACTTTCCATAGCATATATTCAAATGTTTAACACAATGTTTTTATTAAGAAATTCCTTAAAGTTGTTTTTTTTTTGCCGAGTTAGCTTTTTTTTTCCCCACTTGAGTCAGAATCATGAATAAGTTCTGTGGCTTTTTATGACGTCATGAAATGTTGAGGTTCGATAACCTTTTCACTTTTTGCCTTTTTCAAATCTAAAAAAAAAAACATTGAAGGGAAGTAATCCACAAATCATACCTGACCCACACTTACACGCACGCACGCACACCTTCCAAACGTTGTCATTGGGTTCTAGCCTCAAATTTCTCGATAAGATTGATTGGACTTAAAGAAACTGGTGCAAAGCAAATTATTGATTTTATATATAGCCTATATCTATGTATATTTATACCCCCTTCCCCCCAAACCATTAAAATTTTATTCCTTTATTTCTTGATATAAGTTTTATAGTTAAAAGCCGAATTACTTTTTCTATGGCTGAATTTGAGTCGCTTGTTTTGTTGTTGACAGCAAGGTGATAAAAATGGCTGTTAGCTTAGTTTGTATGTATGTGTGTGTGTTCTCTCGCACTGGGCGACCTAAAGTGGGGGCTTGACGCCCAGCGGGTGTTAATAAAGACTCAAATTTGTTGTCTCTCCCCTCCGTCCCCCGCCTTTCTGTCTCTATCCACGTCCCTCCCCTCATTCCTTGCAATGTGCCAGACTGGATTGAGTCAAGCTCAATGCTAATTTATGGATTCTTTTTTTTTTTTATAATGGGGGGGGGGGGGGGGTAAGAGAATTAGGCACGCCAGAGCAGTTCATAGTGTCTGTCTGTAGCTGACCCCCGTGACTCCCCCCCCCCCCCCCCGCCCCTGAACAAAATGCGCACCCGTTGATTCAGAGTCTCCCGGTGTCGTATTCTAATTAATGTTTGATTCCTCGGTGTTTGTATGGATTCCACACAGTTGAACGTTGACAGAGGGAGGCGGCGGTGGTGGTGGGGCCAGTTGTTTGTTGCGGTTTAAATTGCGGCGCATTCATGATCAGCTGACAGAGGAAATAAACAAGTTAACACACAGTTTTTTTTTTTTACAATGTTTAGACGGGATGAGGCCGTTGGCTGAACTGTTCGGTAATAAAACAAACAAACTGTATATACAGTGTTACGTAATACACGTGGTTTGATGAAACTAATAATCCTTGAACGGAACTATGATAAATAGTGTACACTAGCTGTAACCTTCTATATTACCATAGGTTCAGTAGGCCCTAGGTTATATTTGGTTTCGGTCAGATCCGATTTTTTTCTCATGATTTTATTCAAATTTAAAGATGCAATATGTTGTAGAAATACAAAAAAAAAACAACAACAAAACAACCAAACAAATATATAAATGGAATTATTTCACATTTTGGCCTTTGAGTTTTATGTTTGAAAACCGCAAAAACTATCCAAAAACTGTAGATTTTTAACATATATCCAATCGAGACAAATGCAAAATGCCATTTTGAATTCATGATTTCTATTTTCAACATAACGCATACGCGAGACCGCTATTATTTATATAGATTGTTACGTAATACTCATAATTTAATGAAAAATTAATCCTTGAATCCTACTGCTGCCTACCTCCACTACTAACTTGTGGTCACCTGGTCAGCCCTTTGTCATGGCCCTTAAGTCATTGCATTGGTCACCTTATTGGGTTGGATGAAGTCGGTCAGCGAAGAATGGGTTGACTTGAACTGTTGTCGTTACGTTCTACCCTCTCCCCCACCCCACTCTTACACGCCCCTTGCAGGAACTTCACGGTTCGATGAAGTGTAGGATTAATATGTATCTGTAGGCACGGCATATCCAGGGACTGTGTGGGTAGCACGACGCCCAGCCGCCCTCTCCCCCCCCCCCCCCCAACTAAAGTCAGGCACTCGTTTTGGTGGACTTTGGTGACTTTCAACCAACTTTACAGGAGCTATAAACATTCCTTTTGGTTCTCACCAAAGATTGAATCCTGGTCTACACAGCTCGGCTATCCTGTTGTAACTGTCTCAGAACTGCTTTGGAATTGTCATGTGCATTACGTTTTAGTGTTTTTATGGTGCCTCACAATATACACCGTTTTGATTTCTTTTTTTAATAAAATTTATTTAAAGAATGGCAGATATGAAATAAAAACCACGCTGAAATAAAGTTCTGTTCTAGACAAATATATTAACAAATATTTATGATGTCCCAGTCACAATAAAATACAAACCGTAAAACCGTATGTTATGAATTACTGTCATTACCGGCTTCTGCTAACACCGTTATTACATTTGAAAGAAACAATTACATTTTTTGACCTTTAATTACATCAGTGTAAAACTGAACAGGTCCCATCTTTATATTCTTTCATGTAAACTATTTAGTGATGATCATCGATCAGAGTTGGACCATTTGTCACTGGCATTGTATCTCAATAATTCTTGTGGAAAAATGGTCTGTTATAATTGTATCTTCCTATTCATTTCGAATCTTGAGTCATCTTAGTTTTATTTGAATACAAAAAAAGTAATTATTATTCAGGCTGGAGCTTTCAGCAGCACATACTAGTGTGAGGCCTTTTGACTAAACTTGACACATTTAGTTGCTTGTTTTTTTTTTAAATCAGATAAAATTTTTTTCCCCTCGAATATGAAAGAATCGACTCTAGCCTCTAGTGTATAGACTCAAACTTATAACAATGTTTTCCTGGAAAAAAAACACAAGTGTCGCTCATAATTTACCCCCCTCCCGCCCCCACCCGCCGCGGGGCCAATTTCTGCTGTCAGTGTGGATAGAGGTTACCTAACTGTAGATGATTCCCTATGAGGGAAACAAAAAAATAATTTTTAAGGGGGTTGGGAGGGGGCTGTCATAACTTTAAAAGGTTTGGTCGCGGGACGGATAAGACAGCCTTACCGGCCGTCCCTGTCCTGCGAGCCATAGTGTGCCCGATCCTGCATTGTCGGTCAAACTCAAATATATATATATATATAAAAAAATAATATGTAATGTGTCTGAAGGTCAAACAGAAAAGTTCTCCTGCACCTAACACAGGACAATGTTGTTGTTTTTATTACAAGCTAAGTTTGTCAATATATTTTTGGTATTTCAAAAAAAAAAAATGACTTTGACTAGAAAGTTATGTGTGCATGAACTTCTTTCTCACTGTATCGAATGTCACTCGACGGGAGCCCATGGCTGTATGTGCGACATGATTGACATAATGTGACATTTTATAGGCCCGGTCACAACACTGCGCCATGCATGTCAGTGACATGTTGTTGAAGGGAAGTGTCAGGACCCACAACATAAGATGCCTCTCTTTACCTCACGGAACACGTTAGATGTCTTCGTGTTGGTCACCGCGTCACATGACACAGAATTATATATATATATATATATATATATATATATATATATATATATATATATATATATATATATATATATATATATATATACCAGCAGGGCGGCTGACCTCAACTCACGCCGTGAAGAAGTTATCTCTGTGTGTATCGTAGTCAGTGATGGTTTCATTGAAATGAGCCTTATAAAAGCAGTGGTCCTTAATCTGGATGATGTCATCACCCTGGGTGAAGGGGAGGGAACCAGTTCCTTGGAAAAGAGAATCACTGAGTCTGGTCAAGTGCGTATTATCAAAGACAAACATGTACAAACCACCGTCGTTTCTTTAAAATACGCTGTTTGAGACCAACTCAATTTAAGTCCAGTGATATTTACTGTGTGTTTTTTTCCAAGCACAATTATTGTCTTATTGTTGACTTGTGACTAGTTGTTGGTATAGTGGTCCACACGACTTGCAGGGCGCGCGGATAGTAGGTTTCCACATCAGGCATTGAAGTTGTCGTTCCCATCTACATCTCAGCATTCCATGTACTTTCTTTGAAGAATGTTATTTACTATACCTCCATTGCAGCCTTGATTTAATATTGAGTAGAGAGGAGACAACGGAACTTTTTGTTTCTCCCACTAGAAACTCAACTGTTCGTTGGTGTCAATCTGCAAAGTGAACGTTGAAATTCTGTTTATAAAATGATTGACGTTTTTATTTGTGTAGATTGTTTGGCCTGTGGGTCGCGAAAGTTTGTTTTTTTTCTGGTGTGTTGCGCGTGAAAGTTTGAGAGCCACTGATCTACATTATTTAAAAAACAAATGTTTTGTTTGACTTAGTAGGAACTGAGTTGTTGAACCAAAACTTTCAGAAACAGTTTCAATAGTTGAGCGTATGTTAGTTGACTTGTGTATGTCTGTATAAAAAATATGCACCAGATTCCTGGCTGAATTCATTTACTGCAATATTAACAATTTTATATAACAGCTTTGGACACTCATGAGGTCTTTGAGAGCCACATTTTTTTATCATTTTTGTATTAAAGTATTTATTAATTAACAAGACAAGAAGGTGATGGAAATAATGCAAATGATTTAATGTGAGCAATGGTTTTCATGTACAGATCATTTGGTTGTGTGTCTGAGATTGGCTGAAACATCGCGTGGGTCACTTGTTGGTCACCATTTTATCTTAGGCGGTTATCTGTCACTGTAGGACCAGAATGCCATGTACAGTTTTATTTTGTTAATCCTTTGATAGTTATTGTCAGCTGTAAACCTAGTCCAGAATGATATGTCCACTAGGACCAATGAAAAGTTTAGGCCAGTATATCACAGACTTTAGCTGTCTGCGACCAACTTAAAAACATGTTAGGTTTTAAAAGAGAAATTAATCTTTTTTTTAAATTCTAAATTAATTGTATTTTTTTTTTGCCTATTCACATTGAATGAGATCGTGACTCACTTTTTGAGTTCCATTGGTTTAACCTATATACATTTTAGAATGAAACGTTTGACTATGTGTGAATTGAAACGTGTTTGATTGTGTGTGAATTGAAACGTGTTTGATTGTGTGTGAATTGAAACGTGTTTGACTGTGTGTGAGTTGAAACGTGTTTGACTGTGTGTGAATTGAAACGTGTTTGATTGTGTGTGAATTGATTGCTTACCTTTGCTATTTTCTCCATTCAGAGCTCGTCAACTTCCAAACCTACGGGTCAACATAACCCAGCTCATCTTGGCTCAAGGGATAAGGTCAGCAGCAGCAGGTCATCAGGTGAGTAAACCGCCTCGACTGTCAGAATTATTTGCTTCCTGTAAAACTTTTAGTAAATTTAGTTGCCTACAGGGGCAGATGAAGTGCTGATAGAATTCATCTGTTTCTGTAACCACGGTATCCAAATGGATTGTTTGGTTAGCACGACAGTCAAGCGCCCTACACTGCTCTGCCATCCGCCCCCCCGCAAACTATTAAATTAAATACAATTATTGTTGTGTATTTTCTTTAATAATGACACTGCAGTATTTCTCCTCTTTCTCCCCCATTTATGATGAATAATCGATTCCATCAAATTAAAAAAAACTCACACATAGGAATGTACTTTGTATTGTTCCTCTCCTCGCCATTAATCGTTTGATGGTTCAGTTTTCCCAGTTCACTTAGTTAAGTTCCTTTAGCCTAATTGGACATCGGCCCGGGGGGGGGGCAGGTGAAGTGTATAATTCATCTTTCTGTAGCCACTGCATTTGATAGGATTGTGTGGGTAGCACAACGCTCTGCCGCCTATACTCCCCCAACTAATGTCAGGTACCCATTTAAAGCTGGGTGGACTCTGGGGCGACAGTCAAGCGCTCTGCACCCCTCGACCATCCGTCCACCCCTCATTTAGTAAGTCGGCCTATACATGTTGCAGTGAATATGATGTTCCTACTTGTACCAGTACATGTTGCAATGAATATGATGTTCCTGCTTGTACCAGTACATGTTACACTGAACATGATGTTCCTACTTGTGCAAGTACATGTTGCAGTGAACATGATGTTCCTGCATGTACAAGTACATGTTGCAGTGAACATGATTTTCCTACTTGTACCAGTATTGTTTAAACGTAATTGCTATTTCATTATTGGGAATCTGTTATCAGCTCGGGTTAACGTCTTAATGGGCGACATTGACTGGTCTATCAGATAGTAAGTAATTTATTGACACATCGGAATGTGGACTATGGCAGTTCTGTACTTAGTGAAATACAACCAAGTCTCTGCCTTGCGTTTGTACGTGCACAAACATAGCCAGCAACTACAACTGTCACTTGTGTGCTACTGTCTACCTACTACCTGTAGAAAGTTTCAGACCAAAGTAGCGCTAAGTCTGTATTTTGGCTTCTTTAAGTTTTGAAAATAAACTAATTTGTAACTTTTTTCCGTAGCGCATAACCTTTGAAAGAATCGAGTGTGCGAAAAGTAGCACATTCTTGCAGCCCAGCTTGTAGTTATTTTTTACAATCACAAGTGGATTGTGGGTGGAAGGACACAATTCCCCCCCCCCCCCCTCACTCTCTAATATCGTCCTTGTAGTAGTTCCCTATTGTTTGTGTTGTGTTACATTTCAGCGGTGTGTATTATGTGTGCACATAGAAAAGCACACTTCAGCTTATTTGTCCTCCCTCGTCGACAGTCTATGTTTGTGTGGGGCAATTAAATACTAGCACTTGTTCACCAATATTGTGTTTGTATTAACTGCTGAATGAAATATTTGAAACCGTTAGTGCTCAACTCGTGCTGCCGATGGTTATAGAATTAGAGATGAAGTTGTAAAAGAGAGAAAAAATGAAGAAATAACAACAACAGACTAACGGGCAACAAAAACAATTCAAGAATAAAACGTACATGAAACATATCTTGTTGCCTACATAACTGATGCCGCTCTAGGACTTGCTGCCTACATAACTGATGCCGCTCTAGGACTGGCTGCCTACATAACTGATGCCGCTCTAGGACTGGCTGCCTACATAACTGATGCCGCTCTAGGACTGGTTGCCTACATAACTGATGCCGCTCTAGGACTGGCTGCCTACATAACTGATGCCGCTCTAGGACTTGCTGCCTACATAACTGATGCCGCTCTAGGACTTGTTGCCTACACAACTGATGCCGCTCTAGGACTTGTTGCCTACATAACTGATGCCGCTCTAGGACTTGCTGCCTACACAACTGATGCCGCTCTAGGACTTGCTGCCTACACAACTGATGCCGCTCTAGGACTTGCTGCCTACACAACTGATGCCGCTCTAGGACTTGTTTCCTACATAACTGATGCCGCTCTAGGCTTAGATTCATAACTACAGGACTCTGATTGCGTTTTTTTATTAATTATAAATTGGCTGATTAATAAAACAATGAGTGGCATTGAAGGAAGGTTATTAGATTTTGTGGGCAGCATTGACCGTATCTAAATCTGGACAAAAGGATGGATGCTGCCGATGCTATTCATTCTATTGGCGCCGTTGAAGACAGAAATACAAATGCCTGTCTCGACAATACAGTAATTACACATGAAATGGGGAGATAATTCAAATAATAATGAGCTGTGTCATAATTTATGGCGGGGTGCATATGCTCCATTAATTAGACAAGCGGAGTAATTCAGAAGAGTCCTGCAGATTTTGATTGTGATATATTGGGTAGAATCATGCAGATAGTATTTCAATTGTGAAATGTTTATTAGAATTTCGCGGAAAGTAATTTAATTGTGAAATATTGATTAGAATTGTACGGAATGGAGAACTATTGAATAGAATTATGTCACGAATTAATATTTCAATTCTGTAAATATCTACTAGAATCAAGAAGTTAGTTAATATTTATACTTTTTTTTGTTGTTGTTATAAATGGCTCAGACATTGCTGTGTACAAACTATTGTTTGCTGTATTAGGAAACTTTGAGTACACCCTCTCTTTCTAAATATGGTTTGTTTGTGTTCTATGTACATTTAGTTCTAGGTATTTCAGATTTCTTATCTAGCGTACTGAAGCAGAGGTTCCCATTTCTCTTTTCCCCACCCCTTCCCGGCCATTAACCTGCATTGATAATTCAACCAGCGAGGCATAGCCTCAAAAGAGTAACTGGTTATTTAAAAAAAAAATCTTTGGTTACTTATGTGTTCCAGTTGTAAATCAGGTTCACAATCACTTATAATGTCCTCACGGTAACAAATGTACTGGCCATTACACTTCGCGTGATACTTGACTGGATACACTGAAAGGCGACCACTGCCTGCAATTGTTCAAGAAGTTCAAGGTCGCATTTCTGTATTCTATTTGATCCTGATTGTGCCCCTGTTAAATGAAATGAACCCACAAAATGTCACACTTGATCTTCTATATATATCTTATATTTAGTAAATTTATTATATTTTTGTAAAGATTGACTAAAGATTCTGAAGCACACCCTACGATACGATACTTTGTGTTAACTAAATGTGATGATTTTAGTAAATTGTTGCCAGATTGGATGAACTTTTACGTGGAATAACGTCATAACTACATGCAGTGCACGGTTTGAATTAGTGCTCTGTCGATTTCTTGCTTTAAGCTATAAAGAACTTGAGAAATTTTTTGGTTTATCCCACCTCAGTTATAATATTTGACATAACTTGCCCTGGAGGATGTTTGAATCACACACACCTTTACATCATCAACTCCGATTGAATTGCATCTGACCGTTCTACTCACCAACAGATATGTGAATTAAATACGGATACAGGTGACAGAACCTTGTCGTGGTGCTTCTATCGGCGTCCATACATGACTGTCGGTCTGTATCCCCCCCCCCCCCCCCCCAGTTAAATATCGGGAGATCGACCTGATCAAATGATTAGAGAGACGGCTGTTTTTTTTATTTTTTTTTATTGTGTGCGTTATATTTAGACAAGACTTTTTGACAGTGCGGGCCCCAATAGAGGGGTGGGAGGTGGTACCGCCGTGTGGCTGGAATCCTGAATGCCACTTTGTGTTTGTCTGTACTTTCACTTGACTTTCTTATCTTTTTTTTTTCTCTTTTCTAACGACATAGTGGTAGATATGAATGGCTGTATGTTGATCTCTGAAAGCTTGGATATTTATCACGAGGATAGGCACTTAGTGAGAGTTTTGTGTTGTGTTGTGTGTGTGTGTAGATAGTACAGTGGATATAGGACATTTTAGGACCACTGCTGTTTGGAACTTTGTTGACTACAGATTAAATGTATAATTACGTCGTTGACGTGCGGATAGCCTGACCATCGGATTGTGTTTTGTTCTGTGAGGATATTGAAATAGAAAGGTTTTTTTTTTTTAAAGTATACATTTCAACTGTTGTTATTTAATCATTTGTTGCTTTTCATCGTTGATTGCTCGTAAGTTAATGTTCATTGAATGTACAGTTAGTATTAATTGAATTTTACAGTTTTAACTATGTTTACCTTATGTTTCTAAGCCAATCGTTGATATAGAATCAAATCAATGTGAAGCTAAAATATAAACCAAAGCATATAAACAACATACACACAGCATTAAAATGACAATTTTTTCGAACTGTTTGTTCTATATGTATGTATTAGAAGTTCTAAATTTACTTTCTATATAGCTTTTTTATTGAGTCTTTAGTTCCGTTCTGCAATATCTGAGCATCTCTCAGCTCAGTAGTTGACACATTTTACTGCAATTTGTCGTATGTTCTTTGTCACAATTGACCATGAAAACTAACATATTTTAATAAATTGTTAAAAAAAGATTTTTAGTATTTAGTGCTTTGAATAAAGAATGGGGGGGGGGGAATAAAAATTGGAAAAGAACCCGTATGAGACTAAAAAAAAACATCTGCTAAATTGACATGACCATTAATCTTGTACTGGACTTTATTTTGAATGGCCGTGTAAAGATAGAACAGCTGCTATTGTTGATGTTTAGACCCTGATATAATGAAACAGATGCTACTGTTGATGTTCAGACCTTGATATAATGAAACAGTTGCTATTTTTGATGTTTTGACATTGATAGACTGGATGAACGTGTTACCATCTGTGTTCAATTAACAGTTATTGGGTATCATTGTAGTTGCGTTTGTTTTATTAATATTGCGATGTAACATTCCACACGGTGTCTACTCGTAGAGAATGTTCCCTCTAAGGTGTGATAAGAAGTGAGCAAAAAATTTTTGTCTCTGAGCGACATTTTGTTTTGAGGCCAAAATTTGTGAGCGATTTAAGCGATGTCGTCCGTCGGAGTGAGCGATCGTACGTATAGTATGAGCGACGCTCTGAATTCGTGTGAGCGATCGCTCATGCGCTCAGCTTAGAGGGAACATTGCTCGTAGACCTCTTTTACTAAATACACAGATTTAATTTGCGGTCAATTAGCCTCTTGCCCGAATAGAAACAACGCAAATTGTCTGCAGTTTGAACTAAAATACAGTATGGTTCCACTCTGTTGTATTGAGTTATTTATTTATGGAACCGAAGGTGACTTTAGCACTGTTGTTGAATTGCGCGGCTTGTGCGGATGTCAAATTTAGGAACCTATACCCGAAACTGTAATCTTTATATCCTAACAAAACGCTTCTTCCGCGGAGCCTGTGTGAGTGTCAAATGCAGGGCCTAGGGCTATAACTGTAGTCTATGGCTCGTACCAAAACCCTCCTACCGTGGGGCGATTACCCTAGTAGCCCCATCCCCCATCCCCAAAGTCCGCTACTGATAGAGCAGACCTGTGTTAAATGTCATTTTCTCTATAGTGATGCATGTAAAATAAAACAAGCAATTTAAGTCTTTTCCGTTTCGGACAAAGGACATTTTAGAGCATTTTTCGTGTACGCAGTGGCTACGGTTACGCCGGACGAAACCCGTATTTTTTTTCCGGGTTACAGCTCCACGCGTATAGGTTTTGATAAATAGAGAGGGAAGTAATCATGTTGAATAACTGTTACAAAAATAAATAATTTATTATTTATATTTAAAATATAAGCAAAAACGGTACATAAGAAACTCTTATATTTTGGCCCTGGGAGGTCAGATCGCGAAATGGACTTTTGATGTACACATGGCAGGCCAAGACCTACAAAATGATGTATACATCATGGGTCTAGGACCTATGGTTGCTGAGATCTAGGGCGCTCCTTTGTTAATATAGCTTATATAGTAAAAACGGTACTTTATACGCCCCCTTTTACGGTCCTCAGAGGTCAGATCGCGAAATGGACTTTAGCTGACAATGGAGCTTTTTTTTTTTTTTTGAAATGCTCTAAAAAATGTTGTTGTAGACTTCGGTCATCTTCACCATATAGCAGTGTTCGTTGAGGCCGAAGTACATTCTGATCTCTTGACTAATTCATGCACTCTGGCACTCTAGTCGGTTTACATTCTTTTTTTTATGCCCAGTAGATAAGTAGAACGTTATCTTTACCTTTGCAATCTTTTATATGTAATAAGTTTACATTGGGCGAAATGGGGGGGGGGGGTATGTGGGAGGCACAGGCAATCGAAGTGTCACGGGTAATTTCTGTGCGTAGCTGTTGCCAAGAGAGCTAACTCCTCTTTAGAACGGTTTATATGTCATTGCTCTCCCCTTTATCGCCAGCTGTTATTGCCTTCGTCACTGCTGAACTGCTTCGATCTATGTGGCCTTATAAAGCCCGATGCTGTATTTGTAGTAAACCTGTCTGTAAAATCTGTAGCCATTCATCCACTGAGGCACTTAAAACTTATTTGATCATTATTTGATACCATATTTAGTGAGACTCTCTCTCTCTCTCTCTCCCACCCCCCTCCACTTGCCCTTATTGGATTTTTTCCCCCTTTTAAGTGTTATCGGCCAGAACTGTATATTGCTGTGACTGAAAAGTTAATTAAATTATTGCTGTGTAGACAATCCCATGTTCGTCATCACAATTTATATTGACGTGGTGAACGGGGAATAAATACTATGTCATTCTCTCTCTCTCTCTCTCTCTCTCTTCTCTCTCTCTCTCTCTCTCTCTCTCTCTCACTCACATTTTCAGAAGAAGATTGAAAATGGCGTGTTCACTTTAAACACGGATTCGTTAGACCTGGCCAGTGATTCTCACAGTCAGATGATTGAAATGATGTCTTCACTTGTAATTGGTTCTGTAGACCTGGCCAGTGATTCTCACAGTCAGATGATTGAAATGATGTCTTCACTTGTAATTGGTTCTGTAGACCTGGCTAGTGATTCTCACAGTCAGATGATTGAAATGATGTCTTCACTTGTAGTTGGTTCTGTAGACCTGGCCAGTGATTCTCACAGTCAGATGATTGAAATGATGTCCTCACTTGTAATTGGTTCTGTAGACCTGGCCAGTGATTCTCACAGTCAGATGATTGAAATGATGTCTTCACTAGTGCTCCTTGCTCTTTTGGAATTCGTAAAAATGTTGAACGTTGACATACACTAACACATTTACCACATCAGCTTGAAATGAAAATCAAATAAGCAATATTCCTCCGAGGCAGTGGTTCTTAATTGTTTGCTATTCGCGACCCGTTAAGAAAAGTGTGCGGTTTTTTTTTTTACGCGACCTATAAAAATCAAAGAAATAAAATCTGAAATTAGTTGCACGTATTCTCGATAAAACAATGATTCAAATTGTCGGCCACCCACTTCAAATCAGCTCAGTTTGAGAAGCCCTGCCCTAAACAATACACAAATTATTGAAAAATAATAGTCATACAATTAATTTAAAAAGACAAAACATCCAACATGAACGCGATTGGTCATCCTTGTGATTTTGCTACCGTTTTTGATTGTATTATCTGATTTATTCTTATTTATTTTTATTTTTTTTTTAATTTTTTTGAGGTGGCCTCACGATTCCGTATTGAGGACCACTACTGTATAAGATGATAAACCTTTATATTTTTAGGTACCGTCTACTCACTACACACAGTCCATATCCACTATGTGGAATGGCGTGTTTCTTTGTTAGTCTAGAAAATATCTGGGGGAAAAAAAAACAGCTCTGTGCTATGCTAATACCACTCACAGCGTTCATCTATTCAACTGGGATGGAAGCAATTCATTGAATTACATACAGTGTGTCTTCTTCTGGTGTGTCATCCTGTTGTGTGTCTTCTTGTTGTGTGTCTTCTTGTTGTGTGTCTTCTTGGTTTGTGTCATCCTGTTGTGTGTCTTCTTGTTGTTTGTCTTCTTGTTGTGTGTCTTCTTGTTGTGTGTCTTCTTGTTGTGTGTCTTCTTGTTGTGTGTCTTCTTGTTGTGTGTCTTCTTTTTGTGTGTCATCTTGTTGTGTGTCATCTTGTTGTGTGTCATCTTGTTGTGTGTCATCTTGTTGTGTGTCATCTTGGTGTGTGTCATCTTGTTGTGTGTATTCTTGTTGTGTGTCTTCTTGGTTTGTGTCATCCTGTTGTGTGTCTTCTTGTTGTGTGTCATCTTGTTGTTTGTCTTCTTGTTGTGTGTCTTCTTGTTGTGTGCCTTCTTGTTGTGTGTCTTCTTGTTGTGTGTCTTCTTGTTGTGTGTCATCTTGTTGTGTGTCTTCTTGTTCTGTGTCTTCTTGTTGTGTGTCATCTTGTTGTTTGTCTTCTTGTTGTGTGTCTTCTTGTTGTGTGTCTTCTTGTTGTGTGTCTTCTTGTTGTGTGTCTTCTTGTTGTGTGTCATCTTGTTGTGTGTCTTCTTGTTGTGTGTCTTCTTGTTGTGTGTCTTCTTGTTGTGTGTCTTCTTGTTGTGTGTCTTCTTGTTGTGTGTCTTCTTGTTGTGTGTCATCTTGCTGTGTGTCTTCTTGTTCTGTGTCTTCTTGTTGTGTGTCTTCTTGTTGTGTGTCTTCTTGTTGTGTGTCATCTTGTTGTGTGTCATCTTGTTCTGTGTCTTCTTGTTCTGTGTCATCTTGTTGTGTGTCTTCTTGTTCTGTGTCTTCTTGTTGTGTGTCTTCTTGTTGTGTGTCTTCTTGTTGTGTGTCCTTCATTCTCTCATTCCCTCTCTAGTCAGCTACTTACAATACCTATATAACCTTGCTGCACGCTTAAAGTCTCTACTCTAGAGATCTTTTCATTGGGTGATTATTATCTAAATGCTATGTACATATTTTATTGCCCAGAGGATAAGGCGTTTGAGAATGGCACCGAGCAGGCCGCCAAGAGGCTGGAGCCTCGCGGTGAGTCCAGGCCATCTTCACGGAGCAGGGAGGATGTGAGGTCCATCGACCATCATGGTCTGAGAGAGGACAGTCCGAGACGTGTTGACTTCTCCAAGACTCATCAGCTCAGAGAGGTGGGTGATTCAGTTTTTGAGGTTCACTGTGTATAAAGAAATACATTTATACAAGCATCCAATTGGACTTTGGCTCTGTGGGCTTAGTTTTAAATTAATAAATATAATCATACATCCAATTGGACTTTAGTTCTGTGGGCTTAGTTTTAAATAAATAAATATAATCATACATCCAATTGGACTTTAGTTTTGTGGGCTTAGTTTTAAATATATATATATATATATATATATATATATATATATATATATATATATATATATATATATATATATATATATATATACCTGCCTTACCTTGCTTGACTCTGGATGTTATTCTAAAAAAATGACTGTCTTTTATTACGGTGAAATCTCAACATATGGGTTATTTAAATAAAATACGTTCTGTAACAAATCACAATTACTCACATATCTAGTGTTTAACAAAACAACCAAAAAGAGTCCAATAGAACAGCGTTAATGGGACAGGGTAACGCAGGTATGCATGAGTATATTTATTCATTTATTCATTTTTTTTCGGACCATGAATTTCATATTGTTTATTGAACTATTTAATAATGTCAATTGAAGTTTTAAGTACCGTTCATTGAATTGTTTGGTATTTTACATTGAAAATGTTTTAGTATCATTCTTTGAAACGGTTAGTGTCGTATTTTGAAATGTTTACTGTTTATATGTTAAAACGTGTTTAGTAATGCTCATTTGAGCCGTTTGTTCTTCTAATGTAACACTCTCATCACACCTGCACCAGGTGAACTGGGACGGCACATATCAAGACAGTCTGGCCTACCCGGCAGACATACATGGCACATCCGCCACCAACAGCAACAACACCACCAACAGCAGAGACCTACGTGAGACAGACATTCATTTCCTCAACTTCTCCCACGTCCCAGGCTCCACGGTGTTGGTAGAGGGCGCCGCCTCCTCCTCCTCATCGGCGCTCCCGGCCTACGCCGCCGTCCCCGGTGGATCGCGCACGTCGCTGTCCACGTCGCCCTACGCCCCGCCGCCCTCAGTGTCCAATTCGGTCACGAACTGCAACCTCCTGTTCCTCCCTTCGTCGCCCCCTAGTTCGTCGTCGTCCTCATCCTTCACCTACACGTCGTCCTCTTCGTCGCCGCCCGTCACGCATCACCGCCCGGCCCCGCAGCAGCACACACACCAGTCCCCCGACGTCCGGTGGTCCGGCGGCGCCGACAGGAAGGTCGCCCGGAGCGGGCCGTTCACCTCCACGCGGGTGTTCGGGAAGACGTCCTCCGGCTCAAAGGGCATCGGGCCCCGGCTGGCCCATGTGGACCTCCAGCCGGCCGGCTCTGCTCGGACAGGTAGCACCTCCCCACACAGCCCGGGACCGTCGCTGGCGGAGCTGAAGCGCCGGGAGCTGCTGCAGCTGAGGAAGCACGTGGAGGAGAAGTGGACTTCCTCCAACAACATTATCTCCGTCCGTGACGTGAACAGACAGAGGCCGGGAGGAAATGACCCCCACTTGAACTCTGAAGCCATGGACGCTCGTGTCGCGGAGTCTGTCCACCACCGGCGGGGGGAGGAGGTGGAGGCGGCGCGGCTGAATAGACTAGAGACCATTCCAGGAGACGCCCCGGGAGTAAAACCTGTTTCACCGGCTGAAGGGGCTGTTGGGGGCTCGGACCTAATGACCAATAGCCCCAAGCGGCCACTGCCCATCAAAATGCCAATTACAGCCGATCTCAAGGAAGACGGTAAGTGAATGGCCTCATTTATCTAGATAGAATCACTCACATTTATCTTTTTATGTTCATTTTTACCTCATTGTCCAACCAAATAAAAATCACAAGTATCACAACAATGAACAAAGAAACAAAAAAAATGGATGTCCACGTCTTAAGCTTCACCCTACCGTTTAGTGGACACAAGAGTTAGGCCACAAATAACAATAACATGAGTATAATGAGAAAAACAGTAGTATGTAGTTCTGACTGTATGTATGGTCCACATACACACACCTTGAATCACAGCACACAGTTTATGAACAGAAATATGAAACTAATTATCTAGTTTTATTTTACAATATAGAAACACCCACCGGGCGATCACTGCAGTTGTCTATACATTTTGTCATATGACTTCTTTCCCCTGATCATGTTGCTTGTTTCACTCACTCACCAAAATGTTGATTTCGTCATGTATACAGCGTTGTTGTTGTTGTGATGAAATGTATGTGCTATCGGTACATCCATTTTAATATAGGCTTTTATATTGAATAGTGATACATCGCACCACCCCCCCCCCGCTTCCATGTGTACAAATAGGAAATGTCGGCTTACTTAAAACGTTTCAAGCTTTATCGTTAAACGAACCTAACCACAAACTATTGGACGTTCATGTCATTCTCTCTCTAATCTCTCTTCTCTCTCTCTCACTCTCTCTCTCTCTCTCTCTCTCTCAACGTATGCATTAAAGACATTCATACATATTCATCAGGTCTGCAGGTACTCGTCCAGAGGTAACGCTCTTCAACAATAAAAACAATGTTATTGTGACGGTCTTATTTCATGTGTGTGAAAGATGAAACGAATCCCTCTGTTTTGATTGCACTCGGCGGTTGTGACAACATTGCATTGTACCGTCTCAATGTGTCCATACATAATGAATTTATTTCAGGGACTGAATGTGTGCAGAAACGGAATATATCAGCACGCAAATGTTTGTTTTGCTGATCGTCATTGTGTATATTCTAAATGAACGCTCAAAATGAACAGTACAAAAAAATCAATGTTTGTGAAGGTCTAGACACTAGAGAACAGTTTAGGGACAGAAATAAATAAATAAATAACATTTTTCGAGAAAAAATGAATTTAAAAAATTTAAAAAGAACCCTATTTTTACGTGAATATATTTGACCTTGTAAAAATACAACAATAATTTTTTTTTTTTAATTCTTTGTACGTTAAAATATTTGACCTCGTCAGATTGCAAACTTAAGAAAACAATCTTTGATCCTTTATCATCTACAAATACGTCGACTTAAGTGCGTCACTAAACTATGACGTCACATATTACTAACGGAATCTCGACGGGCCGTCTCTTTCTCCCCTCCCCCTTTTTTTTTCCCTTCTCTCTCTCTCTCTCTGCCCCCCCCCCCCCCCACCTTTCCCATTACTTTGGTATTAACGTGTGTAATTAAAATCTTTACACAGAACAATGTGTCCCACGTTGGTAGAAAGGGTGGGTGTGGGGGGAGGTTAGGGTCATGGATCCATGAGGTACTCGGAGGTTTGGGGGGGGGGCGGGCGGTCAAGCAATCTTCAGGTTTAATCGTTCTCTGCAGCGGGCCGGGTTTGGTTTGATCTCGCTGCTCGGTGGGCCGTGACGCCTGGAAGGTGTAAAGAAAATGTTTGTCTCCTTCCCGGCCCTGTGAGAAAAAAACCCGGGTAAATTGGGTGGGTGGAAACGAGGCCGAGCCGTATTGATCCATTGGAAACATTCGGACGGAGCACACGGCGTCTGTTACAAGGGCTGGGTGGTGGTGGTGGTGGTGGAGGGAGCAATGGTGGACCAACACCACGCATGACCGCATGCATATAGAACATACAGCCTGTCGCCTCATGTAGGAACATAAGCCTGTAGCCTCATGTAGGAACATACAGCCTGTTGCCTCATGTAGGAACATACAGCCTGTCGCCTCATGTAGGAATATACAGCCTGTCGCCTTGTGTAGGAACGTACAGCCTGTCGCCTCATGTAGGGATATACAGCCTGCCGCCTCGTGTAGGAACGTACAGCCTGCCGCCTCGTGTTGCTGTAACGTGTGGAACACTTTCCATATCTGCCTATGTTAATACAACCGTGGTTTTTTAAAGTCCGGGTCATTAACTGGCGAACTGCTGTCTTCTTCTTGGTCGCTAATGGCAAAGATAGATTCCTAAATTGAGCATAATTTCAAACCGTGCTTTCATACCGGGGACGCGTAGCTATTTCTTATCTTTATTTCGTTAGGTGTTTAAGTGCCCATCTTTAATCCCCACCATAGCCCTACGGCACAATTTCCATTGAGGTACCACGGGAAGCACGGATGGAATTTTCACCAGGATCGAAACCTGGACCCTCATTTACACCACTTGACCATTCGCCATGCTCCTCGTCTAGCACACACACACACACTCTTTATTAATTTGTCATCTCCAATGTTGTGTAAGAAGTTTAAACAAAAATGAATGTTATCTTTTTGATTTGTTTCCTTTAGCATTTCCCCCCTCCCCCCACCAATCGAAACAGATGGGCCGCAAAATCCGAACCGTTTGAGACCCACTGCCCCATTCAGTCGCCATTGTATTGAATGGAATAACATATCACGTAGATCCTGTGCTATCTACTTCACTTTTTAAAAAGCGTTGTCCTTGTCAGCGCGTTTTACAGCAGGCGTTTATGGCAGAACGATATAGTCTTTGTGATGAATTGATTTCAAGGTATTTACTACGTCCTTATCACCTCATTCCTCCCACCACATGTTATGTTTCTGTACACCGGTTCTATTTATAACTTTTTTAAAGTGCAGGCTAAAAAAAAAATGTTTAGGTTTCTAGACGACACACCGTCAACTAAAAAAAAAAGCATAACTGTGTTCGTTATGGGAATATCAATCTTGTCACGTGGGTTATTAATTATACATTTGTATTTGGATGACACGGGGGTCTTCAAGCTGGTGTTGCGTTTACGGTAAAACTCTCTCGGCCTGTGAAGTACCTCGCACATTGTGTCTCGGCCGACCTGTCGGGAAGAGAGCCCAGATCAATTGTGTTGACAAGCGAACGCAAAAAAAAAACCCACAAAAATTCACCATAGTAATAAATGTAATAACTCTTAAGGTCACAGTCGTCACATGGAGATATTTTCTGTGTGGATCTTTTGGATTGTATCTTTCATCGAATCTTCCTTGCGATCTTTCATATATTTTTTTTGGTTAATTCTGTCGCATTAGTTCGCTGTTTTTATTCCCACCCCCCCACCCCGCGGGATATATATTTCATTTTATTTTAAAATATTTGTGTAATTGTTAGTCTTGTGGGTCCACCATTTTGTTGATTTAGCTCCTCACAAAGCTGATAGTCTCGGGTTGCCTGCCTCGGGGAGCTTTTTTCAAAAACCTGGATTATGCTCTCTGATTGTCACATCCATGGAGGAAGGTTGGGGCTACCTGTGAACTCAGCTTGATTGCTGCCTAAGCTGGTTTAATCCTAATGTACCCTGTCATTGGACACTGTGGCCCCAATCCAAATGTACCCTGTCATTGGACACTGTGGCCCCAATCCAAATGTACCCTGTCATTGGACACTGGCCCCAATCCAAATGTACCCTGTCATTGGACACTGTGGCCCCAATCCAAATGTACCCTGTCATTGGACACTGTGGCCCCAATCCAAATGAACCCTGTCATTGGACACTGTGGCCCCAGTCCAAATGTGCCCTGTCATGGACACTGTGGCCCCAATCCAAATGTACCCTGTCATTGGACACTGTGGCCCCAGTCCAAATGTACCCTGTCATTGGACACTGTGGCCCCAATCCAAATGTACCCTGTCATTGGACACTGTGGCCCCAATCCAAATGTACCCTGTCATTGGACACTGGCCCCAATCCAAATGTACCCTGTCATTGGACACTGTGGCCCCAATCCAAATGTACCCTGTCATTGGACACTGTGGCCCCAATCCAAATGAACCCTGTCATTGGACACTGTGGCCCCAGTCCAAATGTGCCCTGTCATGGACACTGTGGCCCCAATCCAAATGTACCCTGTCATTGGACACTGTGGCCCCAGTCCAAATGTACCCTGTCATTGGACACGGTGGCCCCAATCCAAATGTACCCTGTCATTGGACACTGTGGCCCCAATCCAAATGAACCCTGTCATTGGACACTGTGGCCCCAGTCCAAATGTGCCCTGTCATGGACACTGTGGCCCCAATCCAAATGTACCCTGTCATTGGACACTGTGGCCCCAGTCCAAATGTACCCTGTCATTGGACACGGTGGCCCCAATCCAAATGTACCCTGTCATTGGACACTGTGGCCCCAGTCCAAATGTACCCTGTCATTGGACACGGTGGCCCCAATCCAAATGTACCCTGTCATTGGACACTGTGGCCCCAGTCCAAATGTACCCTGTCATTGGACACTGTGGCCCCAATCCAAATGTACCCTGTCACTGGACACTGTGGCCCCAGTCCAAATGTACCCTGTCATTGGACACTGTGGCCCCAATCCAAATGAACCCTGTCATTGGACACTGTGGCCCCAGTCCAAATGTACCCTGTCATTGGACACTGTGGCCCCAATCCAAATGTACCCTGTCATTGGACACTGTGGCCCCAATCCAAATGTACCCTGTCATTGGACACTGGCCCCAATCCAAATGTACCCTGTCATTGGACACTGTGGCCCCAATCCAAATGTACCCTGTCATTGGACACTGTGGCCCCAATCCAAATGAACCCTGTCATTGGACACTGTGGCCCCAGTCCAAATGTGCCCTGTCATGGACACTGTGGCCCCAATCCAAATGTACCCTGTCATTGGACACTGTGGCCCCAGTCCAAATGTACCCTGTCATTGGACACTGTGGCCCCAATCCAAATGTACCCTGTCATTGGACACTGTGGCCCCAATCCAAATGTACCCTGTCATTGGACACTGGCCCCAATCCAAATGTACCCTGTCATTGGACACTGTGGCCCCAATCCAAATGTACCCTGTCATTGGACACTGTGGCCCCAATCCAAATGAACCCTGTCATTGGACACTGTGGCCCCAGTCCAAATGTGCCCTGTCATGGACACTGTGGCCCCAATCCAAATGTACCCTGTCATTGGACACTGTGGCCCCAGTCCAAATGTACCCTGTCATTGGACACGGTGGCCCCAATCCAAATGTACCCTGTCATTGGACACTGTGGCCCCAGTCCAAATGTACCCTGTCATTGGACACTGTGGCCCCAATCCAAATGTACCCTGTCATTGGACACTGTGGCCCCAATCCAAATGAACCCTGTCATTGGACACTGTGGCCCCAATCCAAATGTACCCTGTCATTGGACACTGTGGCCCCAGTCCAAATGTACCCTGTCATTGGACACGGTGGCCCCAATCCAAATGTACCCTGTCATTGGACACTGTGGCCCCAGTCCAAATGTACCCTGTCATTGGACACGGTGGCCCCAATCCAAATGTACCCTGTCATTGGACACTGTGGCCCCAGTCCAAATGTACCCTGTCATTGGACACTGTGGCCCCAATCCAAATGTACCCTGTCACTGGACACTGTGGCCCCAGTCCAAATGTACCCTGTCATTGGACACTGTGGCCCCAATCCAAATGAACCCTGTCATTGGACACTGTGGCCCCAGTCCAAATGTACCCTGTCATTGGACACTGTGGCCCCAATCCAAATGTACCCTGTCATTGGACACTGTGGCCCCAATCCAAATGTACCCTGTCATTGGACACTGGCCCCAATCCAAATGTACCCTGTCATTGGACACTGTGGCCCCAATCCAAATGTACCCTGTCATTGGACACTGTGGCCCCAATCCAAATGAACCCTGTCATTGGACACTGTGGCCCCAGTCCAAATGTGCCCTGTCATGGACACTGTGGCCCCAATCCAAATGTACCCTGTCATTGGACACTGTGGCCCCAGTCCAAATGTACCCTGTCATTGGACACGGTGGCCCCAATCCAAATGTACCCTGTCATTGGACACTGTGGCCCCAGTCCAAATGTACCCTGTCATTGGACACTGTGGCCCCAATCCAAATGTACCCTGTCATTGGACACTGTGGCCCCAATCCAAATGAACCCTGTCATTGGACACTGTGGCCCCAGTCCAAATGTGCCCTGTCATGGACACTGTGGCCCCAATCCAAATGTACCCTGTCATTGGACACTGTGGCCCCAGTCCAAATGTACCCTGTCATTGGACACGGTGGCCCCAATCCAAATGTACCCTGTCATTGGACACTGTGGCCCCAGTCCAAATGTACCCTGTCATTGGACACGGTGGCCCCAATCCAAATGTACCCTGTCATTGGACACTGTGGCCCCAATCCAAATGTACCCTGTCACTGGACACTGTGGCCCCAGTCCAAATGTACCCTGTCATTGGACACTGTGGCCCCAATCCAAATGAACCCTGTCATTGGACACTGTGGCCCCAATCCAAATGTACCCTGTCATTGGACAGTGTGGCCCCAATCCAAATGTACCCTGTCATTGGACACTGTGGCCCCAATCCAAATGTACCCTGTCATTGGACACTGTGGCCCCAGTCCAAATGTACCCTGTCATTGGACACGGTGGCCCCAATCCAAATGTACCCTTCATTGGACACTGTGGACCCAGTCTAAATGTACCCTGTCATTGGATACTGTGGCCCCAGTCCAAATGTACCCTGTCATTGGACACTGTGGCCCCAGTCCAAATGTACCCTGTCATTGGACACTGTGGCCCCAATCCAAATGTACCCTGTCATTGGACACTTGGCCCCAATCCAAATGTACCCTGTCATTGGACACTGTGGCCCCAATCCAAATGTACCCTGTCATTGGACACTGTGGCCCCAATCCAAATGTACCCTGTCATTGGACACTGGCCCCAATCCAAATGTACCCTGTCATTGGACACTGTGGCCCCAATCCAAATGTACCCTGTCATTGGACACTGTGGCCCCAATCCAAATGAACCCTGTCATTGGACACTGTGGCCCCAGTCCAAATGTGCCCTGTCATGGACACTGTGGCCCCAATCCAAATGTACCCTGTCATTGGACACTGTGGCCCCAGTCCAAATGTACCCTGTCATTGGACACTGTGGCCCCAATCCAAATGTACCCTGTCATTGGACACTGTGGCCCCAATCCAAATGTACCCTGTCATTGGACACTGGCCCCAATCCAAATGTGCCCTGTCATGGACACTGTGGCCCCAATCCAAATGTACCCTGTCATTGGACACTGTGGCCCCAGTCCAAATGTACCCTGTCATTGGACACGGTGGCCCCAATCCAAATGTACCCTGTCATTGGACACTGTGGCCCCAGTCCAAATGTACCCTGTCATTGGACACTGTGGCCCCAATCCAAATGTACCCTGTCATTGGACACTGTGGCCCCAATCCAAATGAACCCTGTCATTGGACACTGTGGCCCCAGTCCAAATGTGCCCTGTCATGGACACTGTGGCCCCAATCCAAATGTACCCTGTCATTGGACACTGTGGCCCCAGTCCAAATGTACCCTGTCATTGGACACGGTGGCCCCAATCCAAATGTACCCTGTCATTGGACACTGTGGCCCCAGTCCAAATGTACCCTGTCATTGGACACGGTGGCCCCAATCCAAATGTACCCTGTCATTGGACACTGTGGCCCCAGTCCAAATGTACCCTGTCATTGGACACTGTGGCCCCAATCCAAATGTACCCTGTCACTGGACACTGTGGCCCCAGTCCAAATGTACCCTGTCATTGGACACTGTGGCCCCAATCCAAATGAACCCTGTCATTGGACACTGTGGCCCCAGTCCAAATGTACCCTGTCATTGGACACTGTGGCCCCAATCCAAATGTACCCTGTCATTGGACACTGTGGCCCCAGTCCAAATGTACCCTGTCATTGGACACTTTGGCCCCAGTCCAAATGTACCCTGTCATTGGACACTGTGGCCCCAATCCAAATGTACCCTGTCATTGGACACTGTAGCCCCAGTCCAAATATACCCTGTCATTGGACACTGTGGCCCCAATCCAAATGTACCCTGTCATTGGACACTGTGGCCCCAATCCAAATGTACCCTGTCATTGGACAGTGTGGCCCCAGTCCAAATGTACCCTGTCATTGGACACTGTGGCCCCAATCCAAATGTACCCTGTCATTGGACACTGTGGCCCCAGTCCAAATGTACCCTGTCATTGGACACGGTGGCCCCAATCCAAATGTACCCTTCATTGGACACTGTGGACCCAGTCTAAATGTACCCTGTCATTGGATACTGTGGCCCCAGTCCAAATGTACCCTGTCATTGGACACTGTGGCCCCAGTCCAAATGTACCCTGTCATTGGACACTGTGGCCCCAATCCAAATGTACCCTGTCATTGGACACTTGGCCCCAATCCAAATGTACCCTGTCATTGGACACTGTGGCCCCAATCCAAATGTACCCTGTCATTGGATACTGTGGCCCCAGTCCAAATGTACCCTGTCATTGGACACTGTGGCCCCAGTCCAAATGTACCCTGTCATTGGACACTGTGGCCCCAATCCAAATGTACCCTGTCATTGGACACTTGGCCCCAATCCAAATGTACCCTGTCATTGGACACTGTGGCCCCAATCCAAATGTACCCTGTCATTGGACACTGTGGACCCAGTCTAAATGTTTCACACCAAGGCAAACCATGTGATTCTTTTTTTCAAAACCTAAAATCGTGCTGATAAAAAAACACAAGATAAAATACAGTCAATCTTTGAAATACGTACGCTCTAAAACTCAAATAACTTGGAATCCGAACAAAGTTTTGATAGAATCCTGACACCTTGAAACGAACGTTCATTGTGCTTTTTCCTTAACAGTCATGCTACAAGCAATTTTAGTCAAATATTCAGTAATTTTTGGTGTGATTTAAATACACAAGTCTTTGCTGCAAAAAAATAATAATATTGAAAAAATGTATGTATCTGGAGTTAAAGGAGATAATAACTCTATTAAACTTGGTTGAAATAGAAAAAAAAAATGTGAGAGTGGAAAAACCCAAGGCTTACAAATCATTTTAAAAATCTAGCCCAAGAACAGAATTCGAAAACCCAAGATCCTCAGGGGAAACCCAAGCATTGGCAGACCTGGTGTTCAACCCTCTTTACCATATGGGCTCCCGAAGTATTTACAAAAGGTATAAGTTATTATTTACGTAATGTGTGGACATCGATACGATTGTAACATGTTCCTGGGTATAATCATATTCAGATAAAACAGGAGGGGGGGAGGCAACTGTTGGCAGTGGATTGTTCATTTGGGACACGGGATTATAGGGGATTTCATTGTCCATGATAGTGTAAGATTAAAAGTAGAGCAATGTACAGTAGCTGGTGTCACTGCTAGAAGTGGCTCAATCACTTCACAGTACCGTCTGGCTCTCACAGATTCGAAGAATTAGTGGAGGGGAAACATTTCTCCCCCTCTCTGATATTGAACGTATTCTCATAAAGTTCGAATCTAATCTCTCTGTGATTGTCCGTGTGAGAGTGTGTATGTCCGTGTGTATGTGTCCGTGTGAGAGTGTGTATGTCCGTGTGTGTGTGTCCGTGTGAGAGTGTGTATGTCCGTGTGTATGTCCGTGTGAGAGTGTGTATGTCCGTGTGTATGTCCGTGTGAGAGTGTGTATGTCCGTGTGTATGTCCGTGTGAGAGTGTGTATGTCCGTGTGTGTGTCCGTGTGAGAGTGTGTATGTCCGTGTGTGTGTCCGTGTGAGAGAGTGTATGTCCGTGTGTGTGTCCGTGTGAGAGTGTGTATGTCCGTGTGTGTGTCCGTGTGAGAGTGTGTATGTCCGTGTGTGTGTGTCCGTGTGAGAGTGTGTATGTCCGTGTGAGAGTGTGTGTGTCCGTGTGTGTGTGTCCGTGTGAGAGTGTGTATGTCCGTGTGTGTGTGTCCGTGTGAGAGTGTGTATGTCCGTGTGTGTGTGTCCGTGTGAGAGTGTGTATGTCCGTGTGAGAGTGTGTATGTCCGAGTGTGTATGTCCGTGTGTGTGTGTCCGTGTGAGAGTGTGTATGTCCGTGTGTGTGTCCGTGTGAGAGTGTGTATGTCCGTGTGTGTGTCCGTGTGAGAGTGTGTATGTCCGTGTGTGTGTCCGTGTGAGAGTGTGTATGTCCGTGTGTGTGTCCGTGTGAGAGTGTGTATGTCCGTGTGTGTATGTCCGTGTGAGAGTGTGTATGTCCGTGTGTGTGTCCGTGTGAGAGTGTGTATGTCCGTGTGTGTGTCCGTGTGAGAGTGTGTATGTCCGTGTGTGTGTGTCCGTGTGTATGTTTGCCTGGCAGCTTTACGAGCGTGCTAAGCAGTTTTTTTTAAATCTTTTTCATGCTATTTTCTCTTGTCTATACAAAGAAACTAGTTTGTATGTATTCTGTATATTAGACCTGGAGTGTCCAAATACTACTCTTCGAGCCACATGTGGCCATTCGATGAGCTTTGTGTGTGTGTCTTCAAATGTGGTATTTTGTCTCGTGAGATTATTTGTATGTATAGTGGAATCCACATGACTTAATCTGTTGACGTATTTTATATCAACCCAGTGGTGTGATGACAGGTGATATTATTTGTATGTATGATGGAATCCACATATGTTTGCGTATCAACCAAGTGGTATTTTGTCACCTGAAGTCATTTTAACACACGGTTGTTTACGTATGATGTCGTTTGTCTGGGTATTGTGTCGAAATTTCAGTTGGCATCTGTGTTGCCAATAAGAAATCCAGCGTGATACATCAGAGTTAAGAGAAAAATGTCAAAATTTACTCTTATTGGTATATGTTACGCCTCATTTGCTTTATTTCCCTAAAATCAAGTGATAAACCCAGCCCGCCAGTGAGTAAAAAGGTCAGTCAAGTCCATGTCCGAAAAACACGAGTCACCACATCTTGTTATGCGCCTTTGCATTGATTGTAGAGTAAATTATATTGTTGATAAATAATCATCTACGGCATTCACCCATGTGGGCCAGTAGTTTGTGTTTAGTCATGTTCCATCTAATTTTCCGAAGGCTTTGTGCGGCAGCTTTTATACTGGTTGTGTGCGGTAGCTCTAATACTGGCTCTGTGTGCTTACTCTAATACTGGCTGTGTGCGTTAACTGTAATGCTGGCTGTGTGCGGTTACTATAATGCTGGCTGTGTGCGGTTACTCTAATGCTGGCTGTGTGCGGTTACTCTAATGCTGGCTGTGTGCGGTAGCTGTAATGCTGGCTGTGTGCGGTTACTCTAATGCTGGCTGTGTGCGGTTACTCTAATGCTGGCTATGTGGGTTACTATAATACTGGCTGTGTGCGGTTACTCTAATACTGGCTCTGTGTGCTTACTCTAATGCTGGCTGTGTGCGTTAACTGTAATGCTGCCTGTGTGCGGTTACTATAATGCTGGCTGTGTGCGGTTACTCTAATGCTGGCTGTGTGCGGTTACTCTAATACTGGCTCTGTGTGCTTACTCTAATGCTGGCTGTGTGCGTTAACTGTAATGCTGCCTGTGTGCGGTTACTATAATGCTGGCTGTGTGCGGTTACTCTAATGCTGGCTGTGTGCGGTTACTCTAATACTGGCTCTGTGTGCTTACTCTAATGCTGGCTGTGTGTGGTTACTCTAATACTGGCTCCGTGTGCTTACTCTAATGCTGGCTGTGTGCGTTAACTGTAATGCTGGCTGTGTGCGGTTACTATAATACTGGCTGTGTGCGGTTACTCTAATGCTGGCTGTGTGCGGTTACTCTAATGCTGGCTGTGTGCGGCAGCTGTAATGCTGGCTGTGTGCGGTTACTCTAATGCTGGCTGTGTGCGGTAACTGTAATGCTGGCAGCGTGAGGTTACTATAATGCTGGCTGTGTGCGGTTACTATAATGCTGGCTGTGTGTGGTATCTGTAATGCTGGCTGTGTGCGGTAATTGTAATGCTGGCTGTGTGCGTTAACTGTAATGCTGGCTGTGTGCGGTAACTGTAATGCTGGCAGCGTGAGGTTACTCTAATGCTGGCTGTGTGCGGTTACCCTAATGCTGGCTGTGTGCGGTAACTGTAATGCTGGCAGCGTGAGGTTACTCTAATGCTGGCAGCGTGAGGTTACTCTAATGCTGGCAGCGTGAGGTTACTATAATGCTGGCTGTGTGCGGTTACTATAATGCTGACTGTGTGCGGTAATTGTAATGCTGGCTGTGTGCGGTTACTAAAATGCTGACTGTGTGCGGTAATTGTAATGCTGGCTGTGTGCGGTTATTGTAATGCTGGCAGTGTGAGGTTACTCTAATGCTGGCTGAGCTGAAACATAATTTGGTTGTTCATAGGCCCGCGTTTTTTTTTGTTGTAGTGTGTGTGCGTACGCTAGGCGAGCTTGGACCTGGTGGCGGTAGCTGAGTATGACCTGCCACAGTCGGACACGGGTCAGAGGTCCCAGTAGTCATCGGCAATCTCGCTTATAGAGAATTGTCCTGAACTAGGTCAGTCGAACAGAACACGATGGGGATTAAATTTTCAAAGACTTTGCAAACATTTTGTGTAATAAATTCGTATTATAATTTAAAGACAGACATTCCCAGCATTCTCGTGAGTGTATTATTTATTCCCGTGCCATCGACTTGTGTGGAGACTCATCTGTTGACCACCTGAATAGAAAATAATTTTCCTCCCCAGTATATCTCCTGTGATGTATGTTCTCCCTGCCGCTGTCATACCACCTCATCAGCTGCGTTCACTGATGGCGTTGATTACCTCCATACTTTATGGCCGGGGGTGGGGAGGGGCTGGACTTCACGCTGAGAATCTGTCAAGGGTTCTGATACATTTGATAAATGGTCATCGCGGGATTCGATTTCCTTCTCTTAGCTTCCCCCCCCCCCCCCATTTTACTTTCCTCACTTCATTCTTACTTTCCCCATTTCCATTACAGAACAAACAGTTTGAGAGGAGTTAAACATGAAGAGCTGAACTGAAGATGTTTTTTTTTTTTAAACTGTCCGCATTGCGAGCGCGGCGTTGAACAATTTGTTGACATCCCGTTCAAGATGTTTACTGAATAAGGCAGTTGTACATTGGTATACTCTACGTATATTT